>PRKT01000508.1:351273-374722 GCA_003671525.1 Saccostrea glomerata | reverse complement strand
ATTGGAGAAAAAAATTTAATCGGCATTCGATCCTTTTCTAAAAATCAGCCGATATAAAATATGCACAGAAAAAAGAGGCATGAAAAATCTTGACGATAAGCACAAATTGAAAATTATATCTAATGAATGATTATTTTTGAAAGTTTGCTAAATTCCTATGCAAGGTATAAGTTGTAAAAATACTTTTTAAATTTGAATTTGTCCAATTTGTTAATTATCATTTTGAGCCTTTGAGAAGAAACAAAAATTAAAATACAGATGCTTAATTACAGACATATTGATAGAAATTCGCATACTTGTTTTTAGTAAAAAAAAGAAAAAAAAAAAAACAAAAAAAAAAACAATGTATTGCTTATGCGACATATTGAAGAAAGTGACAATGATACCTAGGTAATTCTTGCAATGGACAATTAAATTGTTTGTTATACACTGTCTTTTAGTGAACCTTTGAATTTTTAAAATACTATTATTGATGGATTAAACAACAACTTTCCTTTTCACACGTTTTTTTTTTTTTTTTTTTTTTTTTTACAATATTTCATGAAAAATATTTGCCAAATACTCAGTATATGTTCGTTTATACATATCGTGAAAGACTCTTTTTTTAAATAATTGTCATATACCATTAACTCATTGGAACATTTAATTGTATGAAAAGTCAATAATGTACATTTCTTAAAACTTTATTATCTTGTTTACTTGTCTTTCTTCCTGTGAGAGAAATAGTTCATAATATTAATAAACAGATGTACTCAGTATCTGTATCAAAATACAGAATGAACAGTGATCGGTCTCAAAAGAAAAACGGATCCTTGAAAGTTCCGGTGCCTAGGAGAAGTAAGCATCCCCAATGACAGGTCACACCTGCTGACCCGCAGTGAGCCTACGAAACTGAAGCTCTCTGAAATTAATTCTCTGCTCGTCGATCCGTTTTTCTCAGACTAGCCAGCTAAAGATCTATGTACAGTACTCCAAATCAATTAATCTAAAGAATTTGAATTATCATTTTATTTTCTTTTTGAGTTGTTTGCTATGATTTTTTTTTTCGTTCTGAGCACTTTTGGACGCCACCTTTGGAGACAATTAGGGTGAAATTTTTGAAATAGAACTTCCTGTCTTTCAAACTGATAATCTCAGGTTGATATTTTGAAACAAACATTTGTGACATCAGTCTGGGATGTTATTGGTTATACCATTTAGTTAAGTACTACAAAATTCAGTGTGTCTGCTTCTTTGCTGATGACATAGGACAAAGATATGCATGCTTACTTTAATATCATCATTCAATGCATTTTTTGTTATTGTACACTGTACATATTCGATGAAAGCATGCTAACCGCTTTTCAGTACTTTCAGTACTTTGATTTACTATGTACACAGGATGAATCGTTAGCCCGAAAACTGTATGAAATACTTGTTTACATTTTAAATAAAACAATTATCATTTGACTTGCTTATTTTGTTCATTTTTATACATGAAAAGCAAGTAGAGCAGGTCATTTTATAATTTATAAACCGGTAGATATTATTGCGCCGTGTGATTAGGTCACGTATTGACCTCTGACCTCTGACAAACTTCATACAGAATTGAAGATATTTTCTCTCTGTATGTTTATATAATAGAGAGATACCACAAATGTATATATTAGGCTTTATTAGGGCAGTGACCGGATAAAGCTTTGGTTTATTAGGTTACCTTTATTAGGTCAATGCAAGGGGTAGTTGCAGGATAAAAGTTTTTATACGTTTTTCCTTTGAGATAAGTAAATTTACAATATCACTTTATACGAAAAATCACGTTGATGGTTATTTCAGATATCTCAACTACATCATTAATTAATTCCCATTACTAGCGCCCCTTCCTTGTGCACTAGTATTCTTCAAATCTTGTATATCAGTTTTCATTGATCGTATGTCTGATGATATTTGACTGAGAACGGCCATTATATCATTCTGATTAATCGCTGGATTGCTAAATGCTCCGGACCCAGTGTCCATTGGTTCTCCTTCAGGACAGTATAGCTCTTGAAGTTCAAGGGAATCAAGAATAGATCTTATCGGCGTTACCAGACATAAATTATTATTTGTTTTTCCTATTGCCATTCCTACACAAATAAGCCCTTGGTCTGGATGACGTACGAAGACAAACGACCCCGAATCTCCTAACTCAAAAAAAGCATGATTTTCACTTGAAAGCACTGCAATTTGATCATACATTTTAAATGACTTTTGCACTAGACCAGTTGAAGTGTTCTCATTGATTTTCATTTCTTCATACTCCATTTTAACATGACTTCCACTCATGTAAAATGCTCCACACGTGAGGCCAGTTGCTATTCCTGTTTTTATTACTCGGTGTCCAATGTCGCTTTGTGGAACGCCTTCTTTATAATAACGGCCAGTGAACCTTGGGATTGAAGATAAATTGAAGCCTGAAGAACAGAAAGTATTTTTTTTCATTTTAATATAGCTATTGCCTAAATATTTTAGTGATTTTTATAGAATTTATTTTTTGCATTCCCTTAGCATAATTTCAAAAGTAATAACTTGGCCCTCATATAGAATTTTTTTTATTTTGAGTTTTTTTTTTCATTATAGTATACCAAAGTTATAAGTATTGAAAAAAAATAACCAAAATTTATTAAAGGAAAAAAATGCATATATGTTTATCATGTAACCTGCAAATAAAATTTGATCTAATTTGACTTTGGTCGTAGCAAAGGTACCATCCGCAGTGTAACTACCATCAAGACCAACGACTGCCGCATCAACACATCTCGTGATTCTGTCTGGGGTAAAGCACGCCTTTACAACTGTTCCATGACAATTCCGAAGTGCCCCGATAGAGGCCGGTACCCCTGTTTCTAAAAGTCCACTGGTGATGGATGCTCCAATTTCTAAATTTTCTCTCTCCTTTGTTACTTTTCTTCTTTTTGTTGGTGGAGGAGACATACAATTTGCAGTGGTGCTTTGGTCTTTCTGAAGAGATTTGCTAGGACCCGGTACCCCTGTTTCACAAACTTTGATACTGGCTGCTGCTTTTTCTAAATCATTTACAGAGTAAAGAACGTGAGCACAAGTAATAACTCCTAATTTATCATTCTGAAGTTTTACAAATCCTCCAACAGAACCACGTTTTATAATACGGAATCCAGCTTGATCAGCTTTTTCACAATGTATTTCGTCTCCTATTTCAACATTGCGGCTTCCGAATGTGCAATATCCTTCTAATACATCAACATCAAAAGTGCCAATCTTTCTGGGAAACGGGGATTCGCCTAAAGGTTGTAAATTTTTATGTCTACAGAAAAGACTTATTGTAACGTTTTTTTCAATTGTGTGTTCTTTCCTTAAAAAACCTCTTGATCTCAGTCTAGAGGACAAAATCATTGTAAGGTTGCTATGAGAATCAAACAGTTTTTGGGCTTCAAATGACGATATCGTGGGGAGTGGACGAGAAGAATCCACCGATTCCTGAGAATTAGAACGGATTCTTCTTTCTTCTTCCATTACCAAATATGATTCTTCATTCACTTGCTTAACATTTCGCCATATAATTGGAAGTCCACTGATGTTATCATCTCCAGCAAAGTATACGTGATAAAGAACACAAATAACTAATGCATCCTTGTCATTTGTGTTCAAACAAAGGCGAACTTCACAGATATTTTTAGTCTTCAATCTGTATTTTTCGAGAAGCCTGTGTTTAATTGATAGAGCAACTGTTTCTGATATATATCTTTGCTGAACTTGTTGCGGCAATCTTTGTATATAAATAGCAAATTCACTCAGAAGTATTCCTTTGAAGACAAGGAGGCGAAGCAAAATGTGATCTTGATTCATAACTGCAGGCTCCAAAAAACGCTCTAAGGAGCCCATGAGTGGATATTTTGTACATTCAAAGTAGACACAAGCTAGTATTCTGTAACGATCACAATCGTTGTCCTCTTTATATATCTTTTGAATATCTTCAACGGACAGGTCTGATATTTTTATATCAAAAATCTTATGTTTAGTTATTCTTGAGCACTGTTTGTTTGAAAGTTGGAAACAATCAAGATACTCTATCTTCTTGAATATACATACATTTCGGCATTCATCATGCATCGAAGAGGTGATAATATTGTCAACAAACTTCAAAGATCTTCTTAGAAACCCAGAACCTAAAAATAGTTTAAGACATTACCCTTTTAGCATTGAACTTCTATTGAATTTGGGACGAATATATATATTTCTGTTTAAAACTTTGATTCCCTATTGTAGCCCCGTCATGGGGGTCATGATTTGAATAATTTAGAAGCTTCACAACCCAAGGATGCTTCCACATAAGTTTAAGTTTTTCTGGTCCAGTGGTTGTTAGGAAGAAGATGGTTTTTAAAGAAGTTTCCACTATATTTCTATGTAAAACTTTGATTCCCTATTTTGCCTTCGAGGGTATTTAAAATCTACACTACCCCGGATGCTTCCTCCTAAGTTTCAGCTTTCTGGCACAGTGGTTCTTGAGAAGAACGTTTTTAAAGAGTTTTCCTATGTATTCTATGAAAAACCCCATTGTGGCCCTGCACAACTTCTTGGGGTCATGATTTGAACAATTTAGAATATACACTACCAAGCGATGTTTCCACATAGGTTTCAGCTTTTCTGCCCGGTGGTTCTTGAGAAAAAAAATTTTAATGACCCTATCTTTTTTTGTCTTTTTTTGATTATCCCCCTTTGTGAGATAACCTGGCCCTTCATTTTTACAATTTAAATTTCCCTTCATCCAAGGATGCTTTGGTTAATCACAGTACTGAAAGCACTCATTGGAGTTGAAAATGGTGTAAAATTAAGTCTTTGATCGGGAGATTAAGTGAGTGAACAATATTTTTATTTCAAATACAGACAACAGTTTCAGATTTTCTGAGTTGCAACAATTTTGAGAAAGACTTTCAGAAACATTGAATAACAAATAGTAAAAATTGTATGGGCCATAATGCTTGCCTGCCTACACTAGTCTTTTTTATACACCCCCTGTTCAATGTCCTATTTTGGTTTGAACATTTATAACAGAGAACTAGATTTACCGCTTTTTGCAGGTGATACTGCTGATTTTGTAATAAATACCCTTGTTTCCTAATGTTTGTACACATTAATTATTTCATTTAAATCAGGAAAATGTTTAGGAAAAGTTATAATAAATTCTGTGCACCGGTAAAAAAGAAATTGCTAATATCAAAAATCCGAGACCATCGGGAGTCGGACATCGGGAAGACAAGATTTACCGCTTGTCGTCATGTTTCCTTAAGTTTTTATGCATTAATGAATTCATTTAAACCAAGTTAATATTCATGAAAAGTTTGAATAAATTCTGTCCACCGGTAAAAAAATATTGCTAAAAATCCGGGACCTTCGGGCGTCTGGAAAACTAGATTTACCGCTTGTCGTCAGTATGTAGAGTTGTCGTTTGTATCTATTTCAGTGTAATGAGGCTACACTAAAATGAGTTCCATTTCAAAAATCTTTTGAGGTTCTTTATAATTTGATTTTACTCTTAACGATATCTTATATTCAAAATAAGATTACTTATCATTACATTAACTTACATGATGAAAATTAAATCAAATCAGGAGAAAATGACATGAACTATTTGTGGCGGATATTTATGCATGTTTTCTGTTGAATATCATTGGAGTCGCCTCACAGTAGCCTCGCTTTCGGCTCTATATAATCAACACAAATTACTACGCATGTTAAACGCGTGATGACCATGGGAGGTTGAGCATAGTTCAATTCCATTAATGGCCTAGTTTTCCTGAGAAGAATTCGAAAATGTGAAAAGTTTACAGACGGAAAGCTAGACAGATTGATGGACGGAAAACGAACAAAATGTGATCAGAAAAGCTAACTTTAGCCTTCGGCTCAGGTAAGCTAAAAATAATATTAGAACTACTGATTTTTGTGCCTTTTGTAAGAATGAAAGTGAAACAATTAAACATGTATTTTTATTTTGAAATTGTATTTTGGCGTTTTTTGGATTAGTCTTAGCTGACATATATATAGCACTACTTCAAAAAGGGTTGGATTTAACATTAATACTGTAATATTAGGAGAAATTCCTTTGTCAAAGAATAATAGAATTGTTACTTTTATTATACTATACACTAAATAATATATCTTTACTTGTATTATGTAGAAAAAATGCCAAATTTCAGTGCATTCTTATGTCATCTCAGAATCAAATATAATGTTGAAAAATCCAAAAGAATAAAATTGTTTATTTTATTTCCATATGGTCTACATGGAAACCTGTTTTTGATGCGTGACAGTTCAATTTTCAGTTACTATTGTTATTTAATTTTTTTCTCACTATTTTATTGTGGATAAAAAATTATAAATATCTAACAATTCGGATAATATATCTAAAGATATAAGTAGTTGGAGGAAAAAGAGACAAATTGAATTTACATGTATTATCTTTTTTCTTTTCATATTATCTATAGATGGATAGTGGATAGTGTGAAAGGATGAGTGTGCGTGTGCATGGTATAAATATAAATTGTTTATTATGAGAAAAATATAAACTAATATAAAAAAAATAAACTCACCTTTAACTAAAAATGCTTTGTGTCATGTTTGGTAAAAATTGGCCCAGTGATTCTTTAGAAGAAGTCGAAAAAGTAAAACGTCTACAAACGGACGGACGACGGAAAAAAGGTGATCAGAAAACTAACTTGAGCCAGATTTTGAAAATTTACCGATGAGATTAAATCTGATTATCTTATCATATAGTCATAGAGTCATGTAAATGTACAAATAGTACAAGTTACAAGATTTGCGCCATGTCGGTGTTTAGGCATGGCAAAAAGTCATCGATAGTCAAGAGAGAATGTTAAGGGGTTAAGCACTCTATAAATTTAAAGAAACGAAAAAAAGTATTGAATTGTTATGCTTAATTTACAAAAAAGTATATCAAAGTTGAACCATTGTTATTTTTTTGTGAATTATGTTTTTAACTAGTGAAATGCAATTTATAAATTTATAGAATTACTTCTTGAATATTTTTTCTTCCCAAGTTATACAATGTGTAATTGTAACTAGGTTAGTTTGCATGAAAAAATGAACATGCGGGTTTCATAAAAGCACTTAGATGTTTTTTCTTTCTGAAAACATGCATCCTTCTTAGTATATTCTATTTCAAAAAATAATTTTTTTCTATATATAACAATACTGTGAATACAAACGATTTGAGAACGGAAACACATCCATTAACATTCCCCTATGCCCACAGGTACATGCTACTGTAATAGTTTATTAGATTTACCTTGAGGTTTGACAAATGTATCATCCATCACGCATTTGACTTCACCCATATGTCCACCCATTAATTTAATTGCCAGTCGAGTAGAATCATCTGCTTGTTGATCGGCATCAGCCCCAGCTTTAAGAAGCTCGTTCACTACACTAATATGCCCACCTTCAATTGCCGCTGTCAGTGGAGTGTGACGATCTATTTGTAGATTGATATCAGCCCCAGCCTTTAGAAGCTCCTTCACTACAGGCAAATGTCCACCCTTACATGCTATTGACAGTGGAGTATAATTATTTGTTTGTTGATTGACATCAGCCCCAGCTTCAAGAAGCTCCTTGACTACACTCAAATGACCACCCTCACTCGCTGCTGTCAGTGGAGTATAATTATTTGTTTGTTGATTAACATAAGCCCAAGCTTCAGGAAGCTCCTTCACTACACTAATATGCCCACCTTCACATGTTACTGTCAGTGGTGTAAAATAATTTGACTGTTGATTGGCATCAGACCTAACTTCAAGAAAATCATAATCTAAACTCATATGTCCAATGTCATATGCGGATGTTCGTGGAATATAATTATTTGAGCTTAGATTGACATCAGCCCCAGCTTCAGGAAGTCCCTGAACTACCCTTAAATGCCCACCTTCATCCGCTGCTATCAGCGGAATGTGCTTCTCCCCTTGTAGATTGACATCAGCTCCAGCTTCAAGAAGCTCTTTCACTACAAGAGCATGTCCAACCTTGCATGCTGCTATCAGTGGAGTATGATCATTTGCTTGATGATTGACATCAGCACCCATCATCAAAAGCTCGTGAACTACGTTCATATGCCCACCCTCACTCGCTGCTGTCAGTGGAGTATGCCAATCTGTTTGTAGATTGACATTAGCCCCAGCTTTAAGAAGCTCTTTCACTACAAGAGCATGTCCAACCTTGCATGCTGCTATCAGTGGAGTATGATCATTTGCTTGATGATTGACATCAGCACCCATCATTAAAAGCTCGTGAACTACGTTCATATGCCCACCCTCACTCGCTGCTGTCAGTGGAGTATGCCAATCTGTTTGTAGATTGACATCAGCCCCAGCCCTAAGAAGCTCTTTCACTATACTAATATCCTCACTCTTACACGCTACTGTCAGTGGAGTATAATGATTTCCTTGTAGATTGACATCAGCCCCAGCCCTAAGAAGCTCCTTCACTATACTAATATTCCCACTCTCACATGCTATTGTCAGTGGAGTATAATTATTTCCTTGAAGATTGACATCAGCCCCAGCTTTAAGAAGCTCCTTCAATACAGGCGTATGTCCCCCCGCAGATGCTGCTGTGAGAGGAGTGTAACAATCTGTTTTTAGATTGACATTAGCCCCAGCTTTAAGAAGCTCTTTCACTATAAGCACATGTCCAACCTTGCATGCTGCAGTCAGTGGAGTATGATCATTTGCTTGTTGATTGACATCAGCACCCATCATTAAAAGCTCGTGAACTAAATTTATATGCCCATCCACACTCGCTGCTGTCAGTGGAGTATGACAATATGTTTGTAGATTGATATCAGCCCCAGCCTTAAGAAGCTCTTTCACTATACTAATATCCCCACTCTCACATGCTACTTTCAGTAGAGTATAATTATTTCCTTGTAGATTGACATCGGCCCCAGCTTTAAGAAGCTCTTTCAATACAGGCGTATGTCCCCCCTCACATGCTGCTGTTAGAGGAGTGTAACAATCTGTTTGTAGATTGATATCAGCCCCAGCTTCAAGAAGCTTCTTCGCTATAAGAGCATGTCCAAACTTGCATGCTGCTATCAGTGGAGTATGATCATTTGTTTCTTGATTGACATCAGCACCCATCATCAAAAGCTCGTGAACTACATTCATATGCCCACCCTCACTCGCTGCTGTCAGTGGAGTATGATAATCTGTTTGTAGATTGACTTCAGCCCCTGCTTCAAGAAGCTTCTTCGCTATAAGCGCATGTCCAACCTTGCATGCTGCTGTCAGTGGAGTATGATCATTCGCTTGTTGATTGACATCAGCACCCATCATCAAAAGCTCGTTTACTACATTTATATATCCACCCTCACATGCTTCAATAAGAGTCTTCTTTTTTCCATTATGTTCTAAAATTTAGAAAAAAATATATTAAGTGAAAATTAGATTGGAAGAGCAAGAAAGAAAGAGATGAGACCGATTTAATCCTGATTCGTAGTCCCTGTGTCCTTTAGTAAGTCGAACCGAAGTTTCGTTTTTGCGTGTTAAAATTGCATCTCGACAGGCATTTTATGAGGGGAACCTTTTCTTACGTATAACGTGCATTGAGGGCGAGGGAGTGTAAATCCAGACCTGCCTGCCTTTTTAATATCGTCCGTGAAATTTAGACCCTTAATTTAGTGGATTCTTTTTAAAAGCATATTTTAATTTTTCACCATTTAATTTCTTTTTGTGATTCTCTATAATGAAAAACAGACGCTACGTTTAAACTGTTTTTGATATGTCATGGTGTAAAAGGCTGACGATGGAGACTCCAAATGAAGTGTCAAAAAGTGCAAGAGCTGGAGCATCTGGGATCAGGTGTTGCAAGGTAGAGCGTCTTGTTGTAAGAACCATAGTGCATTTGATACTCACTTTTGCCTACTCTAGTAGTGATTTTTTTAATACATTGTTAAACAAAATTTTGTCATACAACGTTAATTCAAACATGCCTTAAAGCAAATCACACTAAAATGATATTCAGATTTGATAGTGTTCCTAATATGATAGATATAAAAATCGTTCAGTTTATATTGAGAATATAGTAAATACTGAGGTATCCCCCTAAACAATAACAAACTCTAGCAAAAGCAATAAAGCAATATGAGCTGCATGTTTGACATCAGGAAATTTTATTTTAAATTTGTAATTAACAAATTTAATGACAGAAAAATTAATCATAAATTAACTTCTGTTATTCAAATTTGCGATGGATTTTTTTTTATAAGTTTTGATTGAAGCAAAATTGAAATATTGTCGTCCTGTACAATTATGATTTCCTATATAAAACTGTATATTCGGTTGTGTAGAAATATTTCTTCTGAAACATTTTAAAACTTTATTTTGGGCTTATTGGTCATAATAATTTAAATTACATACAAATTAATCATAATTGCGCATTTTACCAGCAAAATAAAAATCTTAAAGATGCAGCTCATATTCCTTTAACCAGAAAAACAATTTCTGAATAATTTTATTTGGATATAACTGCATTTCATTACATTTAGATAATTTTGGTTAAAGGGGGTCTTCATATTGAAATTTTGAAAATATGCATTTATTATTTCTTCTCAAAATTATTTTAAGATTCAACAATCTGTCTAAAATTTATCCAATCGAATAGCTTCGTGACGTACTGGCGTACTGGTATGATTGTTGGATTGTAGACATAATGATCGTGAGTTCGAGTCTCACAGTGCGTGTTTCTTATCTATGCTTTTATTTTTTTCTCTCTGTGCATTTTCCCTTTTTTTTAAATTGATCGCCAAAAATCTATGAAATACTTGTTTACGTTGTAATTATTTTACTTGCTTATTTTTTAATTTTTTTTTTTACATGAAAAGCAAGTAAGATTAGAGCAAGTCATTTCATATTATGTACCGGTAGATTTCATTGCTCCGTATGATTTGGTCATGTATTGACCTCAGCTCTGACAAATTTTATACAGAACTGAAGATATTTCCTCTGTGTATGTTAACATTATGGAAAGATACCACAAATGTACATATTAAACTTTTATGTAAATTACTTGAATCTGATTGGTCGAAAACCATTTGTTAAAAAAAAAATATCACCCGCTGAATAATGAAGCCACGCCCTCCAGCATAGCAACAGTCAACAGTAAACAGTGCTTGATGACAGGTGATATTAAAAAAAAAAGCGACGGGCTGAATTTATGCGCTCACGGTTCACTGTTATATGTATTTGTATAAAACATTCAGTATTATATAATAAATATTGCTGCGCCTCGGTTGACAATGAACTTCTGAAAAATTTCAATGTTACACGCAACCACATGCAATATTTATATCATTTTATCCCTTATGAGATGAAAATTGTCTGCTGATCCTTACCTAGCAAGTCTTTTTCCTCATGACTCTCCTCTTGACTTTTTTCTGTAAGCAAACAAAAACATTAACATTCATATTAAAACATTAGAAAATATGCCAAAGAGTGACATTTACATTGTTAACGAAATGTTTTTGTTCAGAAGTAATATTCAATTAGTACAGCTAGTATGATACGTTTGTAAATAGCATTCAGATGTTGTCATTGTCATCAAATTTGTACTTCATTTTGTATTGAAACATGAATTCCAAGTAGAGGGTCCGTGCACACAATGTTCTAGCTAACTATACAATATTTCTACAATTTTTCGTAAGTGCTTTTTAGATATAGCAGTGCTTTGTGTATAATGAAAAGAAGTTTAAGACTTATTATACCCCCGCTTGAAAAGCGGGAGGGTATATAGTAATCGTTAATTCCGTTCGTTGTCCGTCCGTCCGTCCGTCTGTTACGCTTTTGGGTACCCATCTCTTATCCGCAACTCCTCTCATACCACTGAATGAAATTTGATGAAACTTTCACAGAATCTTTATTACATATTGCCATTGTACACCTCCTATTTTACTATTTGATCCGACACATATTTTGGGTTTTCTGGCCACAGCGAAACATGGACTTTGCCATTATAACTATATGGAGGCGGGGGATATCATTTAGTGAGCTCATTGCTCACTTTACCTCTAGTTTTCAGTTTGCATAATGAATGAAAACATCCCTGTTGGAATCAAACATAAAATGCATTCAATTTTAAGAAATCACTGAATTACCGTGTCTGCTGAACGTAGCGATACAAGAACTACTTTTAGATCAAACGCTTTGAGCAAGAGGTGAGACTTCATTATCCATTCATGTATCTAGCAGAGACGAGATGTATTTTCTACGAATATCCATTTCTCTAACATTCGTGCTAAACAATTTGCTTGTTGAACAATATCTTAAATAGAGTCTTTAAAAGTAAGCACAATACAAATTTAAGATAAAGAAGCTCAAGGTCATAGAAAATTGCAGTTAATTACTCTCACTAATACGCATTATGTTCCTGAATGGTTTATTAAAAACTAAGATAAACATTAAGAGAGGTCTGGGTCAAAGGACAGGTCAAGGTAATAAATGTTGATGTAGCTGAAAAGCTTAAATCAATATATACAAGAAAGCATTGATCAATTGTCGCCCGGGAAATAAATAAAATAAAAAATGGAATTGCGTCTTGATCATAAAACCGCTTCGATATGTGTGAAAAAAGGCATGCATTTAGATGATGGAAACGACAGTCGAGAATATTTTGAAAACTTACAGTCGGATGAAAATCGAACAAAAAGGATACCCTCTTTAAATTTTATTGATTCCTCAGGTGTCACAATTAACGTTCAAACATTGTTCCATATATTTGAACACACACCTTTTCTCTATGTAAATAACTTATTTTTAAATACCATAACTGTGTTCCATATTATTTTATCTGCTCAGTAGAATATACTTGGCGGGTTTTAAATCCCGTGCTGTTAAGTGGTCAGTTTGGGTGTAACAATTGGGTAGAGCAGACGTTCTTCACTTGCTCGAGTATTACAGTAGTAACACAGTAGTATTCTACAAAGTATAATTTGACCAGACTTTACATATCTTCTGAGGTAAGTTTGTTTTATTAATTTAAAAGGTTTTATCTTATACAGTTTCCTGAAATGGCCAAGGACCTTAGTTTGTAACTTCGTTGTAAATTACGTGATTGAGTAATGTGTGAATTGCTATCATTTCAAGTATTAGTAGTATGTTAAAAGTATACGAGTATATTATAGTCTAATTATAGTATTTAGTAGCTACAATGTATGGTGTAAAGTACGTGTTTATTGTACACAAATATTTCGTATAAATATTTTGTGGAGTTATGCAGAAAATGCAGTTTGCAGTAAAATGCTTTAGTGTATGCAGTAAAATGCAAAGTATACAGTAAATGTTATGATATGCATGAGCACGAATCAAGTTGATATATTTTATGCACATTTATTATAATATGTGAATTTACTATGATTTTGTAGATCCCAAACGGGTACAGGGAACCATTCTACCCAAACACCATACCAAACCAGGACTTTTAATAATGTATTTTGCCTTAAATAAATGTGATAGATTTAAAAAACTGTTATAGTATTCCTTTTTGTGTGGCGACCTATTGGCCCGCCTGCAACATTTGGTGTCAGAAGTGGGATCCACCCAGGAAGATCCACCCAGGAAGATCCGCCAAGGAAGATCCACCCAAGGCGATCAACCCAGGGAGACCAACCCAGTGAGATCAACCTAGGGAGATCCAGGAATTCCGATCCAGGGATATTGATAGGCTACCGCCATTAAAAGATACAGATCCCAGGATTCCATTTAAAGTGTGATGATCCTATGATTTAGATTCAACAAATTGTCTTATTACAGCACATACCAACAAGGAGACGCCTACGTGACAATCCACTGGATACAGTCCCGTCTATAGGATTGGGCAACAGGATACAGGCAGGGAAAATAATAACTGACTTTACCAGGAATTCTTGAATTGTTAAATTATAAGTAAAACTGACACACATAATAACTGAAACTCTATTTATCTCAAACAGATTGTAATTTCAGTAGTATTTATTCTGTTAAAAGTAAACTGCATTTTATGTATCATTTTTTCTTAACTGATGAACATTCGTGCTTTTCCATGTTGCATAGTATCAATTGTTTCATTGTAATTGCTGTAATTGTAGGACAAGATCATTGGCTATTTGGGATCCAGAAGTTTTCCTTAAAAGCTGATTGCCAAGCTACTTCAGAGTGTGTTGTGGAGACTGGTCATGGTAATGTAGTAGTAGATCAGTTAAATTCATTAACAATTGTGTCACCCAAACTCATCAGTTCAGTATTGTGTATAGTAGTAGTATATCAAACATGTGTACAGAGTAGTGAGTTAGTAAAAACATTTTGTTGTGTACATTTGACATTTTTGTTAAAAATGGAGTCTTTAGATGATTTGATTTCTGCTGGAGAAAGACTAGGCTATAAAGACGATAGTTTACGCAAATATGTGAGCGATCAACAAGCTTTGCAGCGTGAAGAAAGAGCGGCAGTTCGTCAAAAGGAGAAAGATGAACGTGAGTACCAACTACAATTGGAGCGTATGTACAATGACCTTAAGCTGAAACAGATGGATGATGAACATGAGATGGAAATGGCAACGAAGGGCAACATATCAGTGAATGAGGTGAGTAGTAACTCAGTCAAACCAAGTACCCCTAAAATTCCACCATTTGAAGAGAACAGAGATGAGATGGATAGTTATCTGCGAAGATTTGAAAGGTATGCAACAGCTATGAAATGGGACAAATCTCTTTGGTCAACTCATTTGAGTGTTTTACTTAAAGGTCGTGCTTTAGAGGTTTATGCTTTAATGTCAAAGTCAAAAGCAGATAATTATGATGAGCTCAAAGCAGCGTTACTCCGGAGATATGACATGACAGAAGAGGGTTTCAAAAGAAAGTTTCGTTCTTGTCGTCCCGAAAATAGTGAAACATTTTCTCAGTTTACTGTCAGATAAGGTTCTTACCTCACTCGTTGGATAGAAATGTCTAAGATCTCTACGACTTTTGATGATCTCTTTGATCTTATACTTCGTGATCAGTTCTTACATGTGTGCAATTATGATTTGTAGGTGTTTCTTAAACAGAACGTCCCAAAGACGGCAGATGAATTATGCATTCTAGCAGACCAATTTCGAAAGGCGAGAAACACAAGTGCTTCAAATCTATGTTCAAAGGTTATTAAGAAACCTACGGAAGTACAAGTAAGTAAGACGCAAGTTAAACCTAAAGAACTACAACAACGACCCCAAAACCAGAAGTCTTCGTTCGTTCCAGTGACAGAGAGAAAATGTTACATTTGTGGTAAGCAGGGCCATATAGCTCCACAGTGTCACAAATCCAAAGGTAAGATTTCAAGCGCGCTAGTGCATAAGATGAGCGCAGAGACGTTGACAAAACACCAGAGAATTGTTCTGCATTTGTTTGTAGTGAGAACTCGATTCTCTACTCTCAGGTATGTGACAAATCAACCATTTTAACTTCGGCATGTCACAGCACTAGGAAACCTATGTCACTATCTGCTGGATATGTGGATGGTCAACCAGTCACACTTCTTCGAGATTCTGGTTGTCAAAATATTGTGGTAAGGAGAAGCTTGGTGAAAGATGAAAGTTTAACAGGTAAAAGTGAAACTTGTATTTTAGCAGATAATACCAAGAGAGTTGTGCCACTTGCAAAGGTATGTATAGATTCTCCATATGTGACAGGTGAATTTGAGGTTTGGTGTATGGAAAACCCTGTTTTTGATTTAATCATTGGAGAGGTACACGACGCAAGGAAACCCCATAATCCCGACCCAGAGTGGAGACCAAAGACTGTCTTAGCAGTGGAGACTCGACAGCAAGCAAGAGAAAAGAAGAAACCTTATCCAGCTCTCAGAGATCCAGATATAGTCAAGGACGATATCAAACCTGAGGATATACAGCGTGAACAACAAGAGGATCCATCCCTTGAAACATCACTTCGGAATGTGAAAGAAGGTCGAATATCGCGCAATGGGAAGGTAAGATGGTTAGAGAAGAAAGGACTTTTGTACAGGGAGTATCAAGCATCGGAAAAGGAAGGAGGTAAGACTTTTTCACAGCTCATAGTACCTTCTAAATTTCGAACGATTGTTGTGAAGCTAGCACACGAATCAGTTATGTCAGGTCATCTAGCAACAGGGAGGGCTATATCCAGAATTTTGTCAGAATTCTTTTGGCCTGGTATGCAATCTGAAATTAAGCGGTTCTGTCAATCATGTGATACGTGTCAGAGAACTGTTTCAAAAGGAAAGGTGAGCAAAGTCCCGCTGGACAGAATGCCTCTGATAGATGTACCATTTAAGAGAGTGGCAGTAGATATAATCGGTCCATTACATCCGGCAACAGATAAAGGTAACCGATTTATATTAACCTTAGTAGATTACGCAACGAGATATCCAGAGGCTATAGCGCTCCCAGGTATAGATACTGAAAGGGTTTCAGAGGCTTTGTTAGAAATGTTTTCTCGTATTGGGGTACCACAGGAGGTTCTTACAGACATGGGTACACAATTTACATCTTGACTTATGATGGAGGTAAGTAGGCTAATTTCAATGAAACAGCTGACGACAACACCGTACCACCCTATGTGTAACGGACTAGTGGAAAGGTTTAACGGTACGTTGAAACAGATGTTTAAAGAGGATGTGTATCGATCGACCAAAGGATTGGGACAAGTGCCTACCAGCCGTCCTCTTTGCATATCGTGAAGTACCACAAGAAAGCTTAGGCTTCTCCCCATTTGAGCTAGTGTATGGTCGCACTGTTCGAGGTCCTATGACGATTCTCAAAGACCTTTGGACAAGGGAAATACAGAATCCACAGGTAAAGTCCACTTATCAATATGTATTTGATCTCAGAGACCGGTTAGAGTCAACCTGTGAACTGGCCCATCAGAATCTTGAGAAATCATCTAGGAGACACAGAGCTTACTTCAATAAGAAAGCAAGAAGTCGTAACATGAAGCCAGGTGAGAAAGTTTTAGTTCCACTACCTCCTGACAGTAATAAGCTGTTAATGCAGTGGAAAGGGCCATACCAAATTGTCAAAAAGATAGGTAATGTTGACTACCAATTAGACATAAATGGAAAACTCAAAACCTATCATGCAAACTTGTTGAAAGGTTATATTGAACGATCAAATCCAGTGGTAAGTTATGCAATGTCTGTTGTCAGTTCAGATAAAATTGATGAGTCGGAGTTCGGATATGAACAAGAAGGGTATGTAGATTCATGTAAGGTAGAAAGTTCTACTAGAAACATATAAGGATCTAGATTTGAACCCAGACCTGAGTAAGCAGGAGAAGGAGACATTGATGGAACTTCTGCACAGCTTTAGTGACGTTTTGAGTGACAAACCAGGTCACACCCATGTGTTGGAACACGACATACGGACAACTACAGACAAACCCATTAGAGTAAGTCCGAGGCAAATTCCATTTGCAATGATAGAAACGGTTAAGGAAGAAGTAAGTAAAATGTTGAAGATGGGGGTCATAGAAGAATCAGAAAGTCCTTATTCGTCACCTATTGTTTTGGCTGTGAGGAAAGACAAAACTTATCGGTTTTGTGTAGATTTCAGGGGACTTAATCGAATTACTGTGTTTGACGCGGAGCCAATGCCAGATATGGATGAGATATTTGCAAAATTGTCAGGTCACAAGTTCTTTTCACGTTTAGATCTTTCTAAGGGTTATTGGCAAGTGCCACTTACTCAGTCTGCTCGTCCTT
This sequence comes from Saccostrea glomerata, assembly GCA_003671525.1. NCBI lineage: Eukaryota > Metazoa > Mollusca > Bivalvia > Ostreida > Ostreidae > Saccostrea > Saccostrea glomerata. Next base: position 356,975 of record PRKT01000508.1, on the reverse strand, counting down.
TAACTGCTTTTCAAACTCCTTTAGGGCTTTTTCAGTTTACTAAAATGCCGTTTGGTTTAGTTACCGCACCAGCGACATTTTGTCGACTTATGCGGGAGGTTTTGCACAATGTTCCAAACGTTGATAATATCATTGACGATATTCTTATATTCACTGACACGTTTGATCAACATGTTCTTGTGCTTTCCGAAGTGTTTAAGCGTCTACGTGCAGCAAACCTTACAGCTAGACCAACCAAGTGTTCTGTGGGTTACAAGGAACTGGAGTGTTTAGGACACATCATTGGAGGTGACAACGTGCAACCTCATCCCGACAAGATATCAGCAATACAACAGGCAAGTCGTCCAACTACCAAGAAACAACTGCGATCCTTCCTAGGGTTGGTAAATTTCTACCGAAAATTTATTTCCAACTTTGCATATATTGCTTTTCCCTTAACAGATCTTACAAGGAAATTCTCGTCAAATAAACTACAATGGACTGAATCACAGGAAATTGCATTTCAACATTTAAAATCAGCCGTGACAAAGTCACCTATACTGAAATTACCAGATATTTCAAAAGTTTTTATTCTTCAGACGGATGCCTCTGACAAAGGATTAGGTGCAGTTCTATTACAGGAGGAAGACGATATCAAGTTACCCGTGGCGTATGCAAGCCGGAAGTTGAAACCCAGTGAGGAACACTATGCTACCATTGAGAAGGAATATCTAGGTATAGTATGGGCGGTCCAGAAATTCCACCGATATCTCTATGGTAAGGAGTTCGTGTTGGAGACCGACCACCATCCATTGGTATATCTTAACCGGACTAAACTAGTAAATTCCAGACTTATGAAGTGGGCACTACTCCTTCAGCCTTATAGATTTCGTATTATCGCAATAAGGGGAAAGGAAAACGTCGGAGCTGATTATTTAAGTCGACAGGAGTAAATCAGTGACAGTCACTAATGAGTTTACAATAAGAACAGTGTTTTTTATTATTTTATCTTAATGCAAAAAGTAAAAAAAAATGTATATAGAATAAAGAAAAAATCTTTTACTTCATACGTTAATTGTTGAGCAGTAAAAGTACTTCGTACTTAGTTGAATAGGGGAGGTGTGTCACAATTAACGTTAAAACATTGTTCCGTATATTTTAACACACACCTTTTCGCTATGTAAATGACTTATTTAAATACCATAACTGTGTTCCATATTATTTAATCTGCTCAGTAGAATTTACTTGGCGGGTTTTAAATCCCGTGCTGTTAAGTGGTTAGTTTGGGTGTAGCAATTGGGTAGAGCAGACGTTCTTCACTTGCTCGAGTATTACAGTAGTAACTCCAGTAGTATTCTACAAAGTATAATTTGACCAGACTTTACATATCTTCTGAGGTAAGTTTGTTTTATTAATTTAAAAGGTTTTATCTTATACAGTTTCCTGAAATGGCCAAGGACCTTAGTTTGTAACTTCGTTGTAAATTACGTGATTGAGTAATGTGTGAATTGCTATCATTTCAAGTATTAGTAGTATGTTAAAAGTATACGAGTATATTATAGTCTAATTATAGTATTAACCTCTAAAGCACGACCTTTAGAGGTAAAATGTTGGCTGGATAAAGTATACTCAGCCTCATTGGAAACGCAACACCCTAATTTTAGGGTGAAAATTGTATACTGGTTACAAAAAAAGTTAGGACATCTTTTACTTTGCCAATTCAATTATTTAACGGTTGAATGAATTTCTTTCCATTACCGGAAGTTGCTTTTTAGGCCTCTTTACAGAATTCAAAATTTTGCATTTTTAATAAAATTTTAACAATATTTTGGGTTTTCAAGGTTTGAAGCTGTTAATCATAAGTATTGTACTAAAACGCCGGAAAATATCATTCTTTCTTTACCATATGTGATGCCTATATTTCCTAAAAAAAAAATATGAAATTGCAATAAACAAATTAAAATTGTGCATTATGTGGCAATTATTTTGATATCCATCATGGACGTAAAATAGTTAAAATTTAATATGTTTTAAAAATACTTTGTAGCATATTTTGGGATAAAAATGTTTATGTACAATAAAAATTTATAAACAGAATCGATAAATAAGAGAAATTATTAATTAGTTTATTTATTATTTTTGTATTTTTAAAGTCATTTATTTCATTTAATTTTCACTGACCACTGTACCTTGTTTTTATTCGTGCCGTGTCCACGATGTAGCTCTGCAATCGTCAAAAAATACATTGATTTTTTTTCTTTTTTCAATGATTAATTTCATGCCGTTAATTGGTTTTATTTATTTTCTCAAAGAAAACCAATCAATTTTAAAACTAGAATTTTCCAAAATGCAGCATTACCCCTTTTTTATAGTGGCATACTGTAGGCGTATCGGGGCCTACTGTATGTAAATGTGGTATGCTGGGGGTACACACAGTGGCATGCAGAGATTTACTGTATATACAGAGCTGGCATACCGTAACATACTGTAGATATACCGTAAATAACTGTGAAAATGCTGTAGCATACAGAGAAAGACAGTGAATTTTCATACGGACAGGGGTTTTAAAAGTTAGTAGTGATGGTGACTTAATTATACTTAGAGAAGATAACTCCATTACGCCACCATTAAATGTTTTCAATGTAATTAAGTACTGTTCTACGTAAGAATCAGGCAGATAGTACTAATAAGCCGGTACAGTGAAAATCTGCGAATTCATTAAATCTGATTTTAATGTATTCATTTGGGTCTAAAATGAATGATAAGTAATGATTTTGCTGTAATTCTTCATTCATCACCCAGCTGGGGAAAAATTTGTAAAGGGGGGTGTTCTGTAATACATTGTATGTAAATAGTGTATATTTCAAGAAATAATTTCCTTAAAACCCAACCGGATTTGGAAAAACTAAATACATGAATACAATAATGATGGAAAGTAGAAAAAAAAATACTTTAATATTTTTGTGCAAATGAATGATTGCAAAGTTTAAGGGTAATCACATAGTGCAATTTGCTACAATTCTTTGTAAGAATTATCTCCCTTGGGCAGTTATTATAGGTGGCGCTAGTAAAATAAAAATGGCAGCCTCCATGGCAGATCGCTTTGCAAAATTGTATTGGAGCAATGTGCATTATTTATTGCAAATCTCTGGGTGAACTGACATAAATTGCATAAAAGGACTTCACAAGAACAGAACTACGGATGCAAGCACGTGTAAACGAGGTGCAAAATCTAATTAGAGATACGGTGACGGTGAGCTGTAGCAGCAACTTGTGTTTAACATGTCTATGGAATTACTATAATCGTATTGATCAAGGTGATGACAATTTTTTCATACTGCCGATATCAGTATGAACAATGTCCGAAGTTCAACTACAAGGCCCTCCAGCTGAATGCAAAAGTAAGCCCACAGAGAGACCGTCCACACCGCTTAGGCACTTACTCAATTTGGAAGGTGAGTGCAATGTCGTTTTGAAAGAGGTTAGATTGATTTAAAGTAATTAATTTTTAGAGAAAATTGACTTTTTTAAAAACGATTATTGATTACACTTTAAACAGTAATTTAAAAGTATATTGGGGAGGGCTGACCAGTTCATTTGGATTTGAAACATAAGCAAAGTACATGTATACATTCGCCCTTGATGCCGTTCGCTCTTATTCTGATTTGCCTTGAGACTCTGCTCAGTCTAAAAAAAATATTTTAACACTTACTCCATTTGCGCATATGTTAGTTGGATAATACTCATAATTTCCTTTGATTTTATTGAATTTTGGTTTAAATTATAATTTATTTTTAGAATTAAAAAAATATATATTTAGTTATAGATGTGATAAGCATTAATTTGAATTTATGTTCAGTAAGGTACATTAAATATTAGGGAGGTCAACATTACCGCTACATTGTCAAAAATTTCAACTCATTACCGCTACATTTATTCAGATTTTCAACCGATCATTACCGCTACATTTTTCTTGCCAAAAACAATTCATTACCGCTACATATTGAGTCAGCCAAAAACAACTTATTACCGCTACATATCGATTTAGCCAGGTATGGTTCGGTATATGAGCTCTAATCAACAGAATTCACTCATATCTAATCAGAATGAGTATATTTATATAAATAACTCTGCAGTCGAAATTTCATTATTTAGCGTCATCTGAACATTATGACCACAATTGAAAAGTTTATACAAATTGAGGGAATGCCGGCTTACTTATCGATGGTTATAAATTCAGAAAAAAAAACAATATGTCAAGCAAATGCTTTAGCGATATTGTAAAAACATTTGACAAGACTTAGAATTTTATCTCTGAACAGTGCTTGATTTTAATTTTGTTGTGTTTTATGAAATAAAATTGATTTTTATAATAAAAAAAATTCATCCGGCTCAAAGTCCTACTTTCATCTCCCCGTGGTGAGCAGGGGAAACGGGTCTTATGCATTTATAGGTTGTACTGTACACGCACATGTGGCTGGCTAACGAAAGCGGCAATGTAGCGGTAATGTATACTTTTTTATGTAGCGGTAATGTAAAGTTTTTTGTAGCGGTGATGAAAATTTTGAAAATGTAGCGGTATTGATAGGCACCCAAATATTAAATGAGAAATAAAAGATTATTAAAACTATTTGTATTGTCAACAAGGTCAACGGTTTCATGGTTAACGTCACTCTCAATTTCCTTACTTATTTTCAAAATATACATGCTTAAATGAACCCTTTAAAACTAACAAAGAAGAAGATCTCTTACAGTAATAACAAAATTAACAGCAATTTAACCAAATCAGTCTTTAGATAATATTAAAATCGGAAATAAAGTCAATAAATTTAGATGGAAAAAACTAGATTATCTTTAAAAAAACAAAAATGACTATAGAAATCCAGGGATAATGACAAGAGCAAATATTTACAATAAGGTGATCAGGATCTATGGCTAATGGCTAACAGGACATAAGGACGAACAAGAACAAACCCTGCACAAACGGACTCGCGCGAACAGGTAGATGATGCGAACGGACCTGATACCTATGTTCTGTAATATACAATTGTTGTAAAATCTGGCCAGATTAAAAATGTTTGAGGGTAATTTCTCAAGTATTTGATGATGCAGTCCATTAAGACATTATTGTGTTCACTTCTATATTAAAAAAAGTGAAATAGCATAATTATATGATTTTATAGACATGTTAAAAGGAACATATTTTTTTTAATTTAGTGTCTTGAAAATTCCAGGCCTATGCAAGCAATGCAACGCCAAGTGACTGAAACAGAAGAGTTTTATCTCAAAGTCTTGAACTCGAAGATGACAAAACATTTCAATGGTAAGGATCAGTCTGTGTCGTATTTAGAAATATGCATGTATGCTTAAATTGATGTATCTAAAATTAAGGAACACATGTTTGCACTTTGCACTGTATTCATTTTTGTGATTTATTAACTGCAGGAACTTACTGACTTAGTATTGATAGGGGGTTCCCCCTTTGGTTTTACTACATATAAAGGAAATGTTTATTGAAAGTCCATCCCCCACCCCCATCCCATACATAGTGACACACAGTCCAATGTTGTACAGTTGGAGAAATGTAGTATTATTAGTGGACAATTTGAGATTAGAAGAAGAATATTTCAACCACCCACCCCTCCTCTAACACTGACATACACACACAATTGACATTTATAAGGATTTCTGAGTTTGTTTTTTTTCTCCTCCCCCCCCCCCCC
>PRKT01000508.1:319937-347969 GCA_003671525.1 Saccostrea glomerata | reverse complement strand
TTTTTTTTTTTTTTGGATAGCTGAAAATTTTCTTAAATTGATATTTTCATGATTTTGCACATTTTGGATTATCTCCCCTTTCCAGTTCAAAATTAGAAAGATTCACTGTTCATGGAAATGTTTTGTTAAATTGCAAAAAGGCACTTGTGTTGTATTTTGAGTTGAAAATAATAAGAAATTGTTTAGAAATGTAATATTAATTTCAGATGTATAATATCTATGGCATATACTGGACTTTGACAAAAATAGTGAAATTTCTCTTTTTTGTATGAAAATCATCTATAATTTTCGGATATTTAATATAATTTGCACAAAAATGTTTTTATACTTTTGTAAGCCACAGGGTATGGTGTATTTGGGAAAAACACAATGTTTTGATTTGACTGATGGATTTTTATTTTTTTTTAATAACCGAAAATCACCTTAAAATCAATATTTTCATGTTTTTGCATATAAGCATTATCCCCCCTTTTCTGTCTAAAATTAGAACACCTTACTGGACATAATTATATTATAATTATCTATGACAAGTTACTAGTTGAGCTGTATTTTAATGAGAAATAAACATAATTGTGATATCTTTTCCCATCTTGTTTTAATTCAAACTTGAAAATTGGCTATTTTGCATATTTTTTAAGGGAATTTCAGTCATGATAGACCGAAAAGAGTATTTCTGTTGCCATGGAAACAAGATGCTGATTTGATAAAAAAAATAAATTTAATTTAGGAAGTCACTAAGCATACTCTACCAGCATACAAAGTTTAAAAAAAATCTGAGACACCTCATGTGCCACCCCTTGCCTGATTCTTACGTGGAATAACACTTAAATATTGTTTATATAAATGTACAGAGGAGTTCCGCGCCATTTGTCAGACTATTTTTACCACGTGATTTGAAAGAGCCAATAAAAGCATTTCATTTAGAGACAATAGCTTGATTCTAATGTTAACATTGATCTCTGCTGTTTTTTTTTAAATTTATTCTTTTGATTCCTACGGAATATATAACCATTAAACGGTAACGGATACCTCTACACTTAAAGTACACGTATGACGTCATAAGTGGTAGATTTTAATCAAAATGACAGAATACAGCATAACAAAATAAGAGAGCATTTTATTTTTGTTAGTGTTTACACGTTTCTATTCATTTTCTAGAGTTAAATTTCATCTCTAAATACAGTACCCGCATCGTTATTCTTTACAGGATACACGATACGATAGGATACACGCACGATACGATAGGATACACGCACGATAGGACAGGATACACGCATGATAGGATAAACGCAAAACACGATAAACGCAAAACACGATACACGCAAAACACGATAAACGCAAAACACGATAGACCTGATAAACGATCTACACGATAGGATAAACGCAAAACCTGATAGGATTGTTTCAAAATGCGGAACGTTTTTTGACAAGACGAAAAGATTATTTTGAATTAAATTTAAAGATTAAAGATTATCTAAATTAAATTATAATTAAATCTAAATACTCGCAGAGCTTCAAATCTAAACTATAAAGTACATTTAATTATTATAAAAAGAACCTGAGATCTCTGTATTAATTTTACAAAAGTTGTTTATTTATATATATAAAAAAATTAACGGTGATTAAATTTTTTATGAAATGGAGACTGTATTTTTTTTAATTTCTCCTCAAGTGTGTGATTTTTGGAACTATTCGAACAGATTGATTATTTATGAAAAGTATACATTTTACTTTAAATTTCTATCTTATAAAGAAGAAAGTTCACATTGTTCCATTTTTGGCCCTGTGAATTTCTGAAAAATAAGAACTACTCAAATTTAGTTGAAAATATGTTATATTTTACTTAGAACCTTGGTGACTTCATATCAAATAAAAATGACGTAATTTTTTCTCTTGTCTATGTATTATGACGTCATGAATTTCGTCATTTTCCTCAAATCTTGAAAATTTCACTAAGAATGACCAAAAATTAAAGCTGTTTTTTAATATTTTGCATAGCCCCCAACCTCTGATCTAAAATGTTGAATTAAATAATGAAAGAACTGTTTTAGAAGATCCTAATCCATGAAAGAATTTTTGGATCGCAGCGTGGGCTCTTATTTTTATCAAAAGTTGAAGATGCTCAATTTCACCCATTTTCTTCAAAAATCAAGAACATTGCAGTTTCACAACGCCTGGGTTTCCAAACTTGGACTCTCAGAGGAAATCTTTTTATAGGAAATGAAAGCACTAAGTCTCTGCTTTATGTTGATGATCGAAATAGGACGTAAGGACTTGGTCGGTTAATCAGTATATTGAAAGGGCCATTTTATGGACTACGTGAATCTACCTCTTTATCTACAAGTACCAAGTTATTTCACGGGATAAATTTACGCAATAAATTAAATATTTGTATTTAATGTCTAAAGCTTACAATCTGCGATGTATCAAAAATCGCAATTAAATATTAATATCTTAGAAAATAATACATGTAGAAGACTGACCGAAAGAAAGGTTTAAAGAAAACAGCTTTAACAAAATTTTTAAAAAAAAATAACATGCTACATCTATCAAGAACGAAACAGTTCAAGAAAATTAAATTTTCTGAATAGAAATCTATATAATTATTAAAATAATGGCGATCTGCATTAATACATGTAAACTGTGTCATGAGAATATGAATCTGCTACAACTGCACATGTACGTTTACGCTAAGCTCTGACTTATGTACATGTAAACATTTTACATTACAGATACTTAAAACCTCGTATTTTTTTACGAACATTGGATGATTAAATACTTTCTTTTTTACAATACAATCAGAAAATTTAATTAACAAATATTAAAAGATTTCCAACAAAATAATTATAAATCATTGCTATTAAACTCTGTGTACTGTTTCAAATAATAACGAAAAATAGGTTTAATTCGACAAATGAATTATTAAACCTTAAAAATCATTTTACACTGACCCGGTAATCTCATATTAGGCATATTCGAAGGGCGGTATTTTGAAAGTCAGCAACCAATTTAAAATTAAATAAACAAGGTCTAACCAATTAGACAAATATAATACTTAATTCTTAAATAAAGTTATATACGTATGGAAATAAATCGATTAATGCTATAAATTGATTCGATGTATTTATTAGTCTTGCATGGTCACGAGGATCAGACGACTCCTTTTGTTTTATTTTTATAGTAAGATACCGTTAAAAAATATTGCAAGCTAATTTTCATCCGTTTCTACGATCAATGAAATTGTTTCCTAGAATTAATTTTGTCCGTTTTACGTAGAAAACCCGATGACCCAAAAGTGCACGTACCATAAGTGCAGTATATTTTTTTTATGTTTATTAAAAGACTTATTTACATAAACATAATAGAAACATTGTACGAAATAAAAAAGAATCAACAGAGTGAGTTTAGGGACTTTATTTCATTAAATTGATTTATTTGAATTTTTATTTAACATTCAAGATGATTTTTTCATCCACAAATCGTACAATTATTTAATGTATTTTGAATTAAATCTTTGATAAAATTGTTCAAACAAGTTAGGAACTAAATTCCGAAAATAAGAAGTTGCGTTTCATTAGAACCAGGTAGTATTCGAGGTTACTAATTGACCCAAGGTGAGAAATCAGTACAGGTATGTTGACGGCGATCACACACACAGTGGCCGAGGTGTCAGTTACATAATGTGGGGAAGAAGGGCCGGGAGGGGCGGTTGACAGCACAGGATGACAGTGTGCTAATTGGAGAGCTACACATGTCAGTTTTCTTGTAAGGAAAAGTCTTCGATTTATTTTGATTTTTGGCATCCCGATCGATTATATTTTGAGATTATTTCCACGCCGAAAATGTAAGCTGTTAAAAAACTTCATGTTTCCCCTGTACATGTATATATTATTTTTATGTTATCTAATGCCAGATAAAATTAATGAAAATCTTCTATTTTATAGTAACAGCCATGGTGTGATAAATTGGGTAGAATATTTTCATTGATTATATTTTATGATTTTGATTTCTTTTATTAATTAAGACATATGTCAAGGAATTTATAATGAGCTTTACAAAATAAATTTAAAATTTGAACGTATACGGCCAAAATCGTTGTTATAATCATCTGGATCATTGTCTTATGTTATATTATATTTGTAACATCAAAACTTTATATTATTGTGCATACATGCAGGTCAGACGTGTAAACAGATTTCTAACGTTATCAGACGATAAACAAGGAAAAACAGAATATTGCATGAAAAAAAGATACATTTCAATATCCTGCTTATTATCTATTTATTTCTTTTTTGTCTACGCGAACATCGTAGCTTACCAAAATTTTTCTCCGGTAACTCCGATTCATTTGAGAAAAGCATATTAATTGTATTTAATTATGACAAAATAAATCATACAATTCGATAAATTATTTTTTTTAAAGAAATGGACTAGTTAATCGATCAGCTTATAATTTCATTTCCGAAAAATAGAGTTACTGTTTAAATTTTGACAATTACTCTCTGCTTTACCATGATATAATTATTTTATTTATTTAAATAAATTATTTATTAATAAATCAATTTATTCATTCATGAAATAGGCAATTAATTATTTTCAACTTCTACGCTTTAAAATTTATAATATTGATGAAAAAGAAAGGGATAAATCTTTATTTTCTTTTTTTCGGTTGAATTAATCTTATTTCTATTAACAAACAAAAAAGAAACTCGGAATAGCTCAGTAGTTTCTTTACATAGTAAAGATAAAAAGCGAGGGTTTCCGAAAATACACGATAAACGCAAAACACGATACACGATAGAACCTGATAAATGCAAAACACGATAAACGCAAAACACGATAAACGGAAAACACGATAGAAAACGCAAAACCTGATAAACGGAAAACACGATACGATAGGATACAATAGGATACACGCACGATACGATAGGATACACGCACGATAGAACACGATAGAATTGTAAAGAATAACGATGCGGGTACTGTAACAATATTACGAAAACTTATGTTTTTCAAAATGACGTCATCTTGCCTACTATGATTTCATTATATAGCACTGATTTAGTTAAGGTAGAATATTTTGTATGCTTTCTTACTCCCCCTGCGTGGATTCTCTCCCCCTACATGGCGTTGTGCCAGCGATTTCGACTCTACGTCTCCTGAATTAATCAAAGAGGACCCTCCTCTGAAGTAATTTTACAGGCACCCGACAGCGTGTTAACCTTGACAAGCATGGCAAGTACACACAGAGCTCTCAAACAATGGTCTCTTTCTTGGCAACATTGTTAAGGCTTGAAAAGGGTGGCAGGGCCTAATTTATACGGGAAGAGTTTACTGTGATGTCACACAATAATATTACTTTTATGCATTTCCCATAATATCTGAAAATGAAATAATTTGCAACTTTTAACTGTATTAGCATAATTAACAATTAAATAACTTATCAATGCATTTAAAAAAGTTGCTAGTTAAATCTGGCTATAAACAAAGCACTGATTGCGATGAACTTGTAAACATGACGTCATATTGGTAAAAATGACATATTTCATGTGCTGTGAGAGGCAGATTGATGATTTTTTTAACAATGAAAGATGCGTTTTATTATTACATGGAATATTGTTAACGGGTTTTGAATAGTCGATTAATACCAATGTATATCTTTTGTTTAGTGCTATTGTTGATTAACTACCAAGAAAAAGTATTTAATTAATTGTGTCGTGTTTTTATTTACAGTTTACGTATATTTTACATTGAGATGCCTCATAAAATCGTACTTTCGCAAGGACATACTCTGCATAGACCGCTTAGATTTTTTGAATATAGATAAAGGATATTTTCCTTAACTTGAAATTGCTGCTGCTTTTTTAAATCGAGGGCGTGATTTTATAAGTACACAAAATATTTAGAAAAAGTTAAACATATTTAGACATTGGCCTATTTTTCTTGAAAATTTAACTAGTAAAACGCGAATTCTATTCAAAGCAGCAGCACTTTTCAGAAACTACAAAGTATGCAGAAATAATTACCGGTAATAGCTTTAATTTTTAATTTCAACTAGGGTATGCCCTTGCGATATTAAAATCTATTAATGACCTACATTCAGTACACGAACTATGCCTTCAGCACGTGACTGTCCATCGAGTGAACTAAACTTCATATAGTACAGAGTGGGTTACACTATGCTATTTCCATAAGTATTAAAGTTCTGTGATAATAAAACAACTTAATTTAAAAAATTCAATTTTAAATTCTATTTGAAAACTGCAAACAGAATTTATTCTATTCGTTATCCCTTGATCCAAAAGTTTCTGCACTTTTATCTCATGAAGCAAAATGAGCCAAGAAGTCGAAAGCTAACCGGAATCGTGACTTTACAGATGACGAAGACCCGGTGCCGGAGAATAAGCGCCTAAAAGCACAGCAAAAGTCCGCCACACTAGATCTTATGCTTGGCTAAATTGCATACTACTGTATGTATCAGAGACTGTTAGCCTTAATTGATGACAATCTGTTAAAGAAAGAAGGCGGCATCATACACCATTGTGCAAACATTTAAGAGGACGAGGAACTGTTACCAACAGTTGAAAACCTTATTGTTCTGACCTGGCTACGTTTGATGAACACCTTATTGCCACAACTTGTTAACGAGGCTAGGGGGTGGCAGCCATTTTTATGCTATTTCAATCTCCTTTGAAAGGAGAGCTCCATATAAAAATATACAAAATGATAAAATTTTAAAACTAAAATATATGAATTCTTTCTTTGCCAAATGATAGTTGACAGCTAAATATACCATATCTAAAAAAAATGAGTTAAATCTGGTGGTTAATTTGGCCTCCTTAAGCAGCGTTATGGCACAGAGCTTAGAGTGCGTACATTAACATCTATAAACCTGAAATATCTCAGGCTCTCCCATCACTACTCGACAAGATCCGCAACAATGAAAATGCAAGATCATTCCGCACATTTACTCAACCTCATAAGGATATCTGTACTTCTTATAATAAAAAAACAACCCATTAAGACTCAAAACCCTTCCTGTTCCTTATGTAAGCAGGCAAAACGCACAAGTAGGTATTTCCTCAGCGAGTGCCAATTTCTACAAGACAGTGACCGCAAATACATGGCCAAAGCGAGACAAATCCCTAATATCCTCGACACAGATAAACACACATATTCTGGCGTTGACAACCCTGATGAGGCAGCCTTTGCTGAGCCTACAGTTAGTTTAGTTACCAATCGTGTGTCAATTCGACAGTCACCCTATATAGATGTCTTCTTTCAACATTCTTATGTACGTCTCACTATTGATTCCGGAGCTACAGGGAGCATGATAAGAGCATCATCTGTGACTTAATTGAATAGAAAGCTCAGTCCCATCAACCAGTCAGCTCATCAGGCAGATGGCTATTCACCGTTGAAGGTCGTGGGTGAAACAAAATATGTACTTTTTCAGAGATTCCCACTTATTTTATTTTGAAGGACTAGTGATGGAGAATCTCGACGTCGATGTTCTTGCGGACATTCCCTTTATGGAAGCTAATGACATTGCCGTTCGACCCTCTAAGCGTCAGGTTTTGATAGGAAACAGCGATGTTTACACTTATGGATCGGTAGCAGCTACTGATAAGACCATCCAAAACAACACTAAAGCACATGTTCTTCGTACTGTAGCCTCCACGACTGTGTCGCCAAGGGACTACCTACAGTTAGACATTCCAGAGTCAGTACTCCACAATGATGGTTTGCTCACCATTCAGCCTCACTTATCTAGACCTCTTGTTACTCCCTCCATCTTACACAGTGTTGGGAATAAGATTTGCATTGGAAACACTAGCAGTGACCCAGTAACAATTCGTAAGTATGAACACTTCTGTGATATTCGACGGGTTTATCTTTTCTCCACGGACCCAGTGCCTTCTGTACAGAGTGGTACGTACACTAGTTTGAAGAGTGAATCCGGACATGCCACACCATTTTCTTCACTAGTTACACTTGACCCTGATGGCATTCTCCCCTCAGAGATCGTTCAAGTTCTTGCCGAAAATGACGGAGTTTTTAGTTCAGTTTTAGAGGGTTATAATGGATATGCTGGACCCTCTAAGACCGATGTCGCCCCGATGGGATCCGGGTTAGAATAGGTCCTCAGTACCCCCCTTGCTTGTCCTAAAAGGCAATCCATATACAGCTTCCCCCCAGTGCCAACCAGATGAAAACAGTCAAGAAACGATTCTTTTATGCTTTTGATATGAACAAAGCCATTGACAGTATCACTTCAACATGCTCAAAATGTTCCACACTTCAGAACGTTCCGAATTTTGTTATTGAACAGACCACATCAGAACCTCCTGAGACCATAGACAGTACATTCGCAGCTGACGTCATAAAACGTGAAAAGCAGCTATTCTTAATTATGCGTTAGCGCATTTCCTCTCACACCACTGCAAGAATCATCGAGGACGAGAGAGGTGAAACACTTTGCACTGCAATTATCCAGTCCTGCATAGAGCTCAGACCAATGGAATACCTTTTGCAGTTGTTCGTACTGACCCAGCCCCAAGATTCGAAGTCCTTGTTAAGGACAAGATGCTTCAGTCTCATCGTATATCAGTTGAACTTGGACACTTTAAGAATACCAATAAGAACCCATTTGCCGAGCGTACAGATTAAGAAATTCGTGAGCACATATTGAACATTGATCCCACAGCACGATCAGTTCCCCCTTTTATTGCCACTTGCTGTCGCATCCATCAACAGTACTATTCGTCAGAGTGGGTTATCTGCAACAGAATTGCCCAACCCAAAGGGACCAGTTTACCAACTGTCAGCTGCCCATATCAGATTGAGATTGTCTTTTGCAGAAACATCTATCTCTCATTGCCAATCATCCAAGCAGTGAAAAGTGTAAGGCACCTCACCAGAATTACCCCCCCCCCCCCCAGTCCCACCGTTGAAGTGGGGACCTAGTGTACCTAATTTACGATAGGAATAAGTCGAAAGCCAGGAATCGATATCTTGTTGTGTCAACTGATGGAGAGTGGTGTCAAATAAGAAAATTTGTGGGAAATCAGTTAAATGTAAGACAGCCGTCATACAAGGTGAAAAAGTCAGAGTTCCCTTATTGTTTAATCACGCCTTAGTATTTAGAGAAAAAGTTGCGCCAACATAGATATTGTGTTACTGTTTTGTGATCGGGTTCGGTATACGAGTTCATCCCATGCAAGGCGCCATATTGCCATGCTTTAATTTGTACCTGTACCTGAGTGAATAAAGTTTACTACAGTTTATGCGCGTTTGTCGTGGATTCTATCCAACCGGGGCTGAGTTGTGCGAAAAACGTTGTTATCGCTACTCCTCCAAAACAATTGACTATGGAGATGCAAAACCTTCGAGAGTGCCTTCGACTATTTTGGAACATTGACTTTGAAATAAAGGTCAATGTCAAAGATCAAGGTCATCGAAATATAAGAAATTCAGCGCTTTTATATCTCTTTTGTCTCTCAACATATACTATGTTTGTTTAGATTTTTGATATGTACTCTTTACAAAATTTCAGTCTTGTCCCCTAAGATTGAACCCTTTAAAAGTTATTGCCCCTTGTGCAAAAAATCTTTTTATCCCTACTCCTCCGAAACTGAAGACCTTAGAGACACGAAACTTTCACTAATCCATTCAGGGTCTTAAGATACAACTTCAGTCTATTCATTGCGAAAGGATCTGTTGAACCTTATAGGAGTTTTCGCCATTTAATATCTTTGCACTTACTGATAAACCATATAACTTTAAAAGTATAAGTCGTAGAGGCATGGGGTCAATTGAAATATTTTTCACTCATGTGAAGACACCTGCACTTGCCGGTGGAGAGCTGCGAATTTTGTTCTATACTCGAAACACACGGCCATTGAGCAGTGAGGGAACTTTTTTGTGCTAGCACTTACTGCGACACGGGACCTTGCTTTATAATGTCTGCACAACCCACAGTGGGATTCGAACCTGCGACGTAAGGATCAGCTCCTTAGTTCAAGACTCTAGAGCAGACTCGCCACTCAGGCGACTAATTCGATATCACGCAAAAATTATCTCATTTTAACCAGTTAGATTTTTTTTTCTTATCAAAATTAGGAAGCTTTCGGAGTTATTTGGGGTTTATGCATGAAAAGAAGGCAGAATTACTGCTCAAAATACCACGGTGTACGCGATTGCGGTTATTTTAGGAAAATACTAGAATTTAAATTAACTTGTAAAATGTTGTAAAGTTTGGAAACGCACAGTACTAATTTTGTTATGTTTTTTTTTTTTATTAATTCGGAAGATTACTTCCATTTTACACATATTTAGGTATGTAATTTCGTATACAATGATTATTCCAATATCATTGTCTAATCAAGTAAAAAACCAAAAGTTTGAAATTCAGGTTGCATAACGCAAATCTGGAAATTAATTGGCTGGATTGAATTTCAAGAAGTGCTACAGTGTATGAATATCTGATAAATTAAACTTAAAAATTGACAAAAATATAAAATTTTACAAATAGTCATATAATCAAACAATTTTTGTTCATATATTCTACGATAATATTGAATTTAAAAATGAAGCTGCGATCTACATGTTGAAATTATCAACATTTTCTTATACAATTGCGTTTACCTGGATTATTCCTTTACAGGAATTTCCTATCTGAATTATTCATTTTATAGATTCCTAAATTTCAATTTATGATCGATATCACATAACATAAATAAATATTTTGACCCCTAATAGCTCGGTTTTAAATTGCACGGTAGGCAGTTGTCTGTGGTCATATAAGTAATTCATTAAAAGAAAAGGTTTTTTTATTGATTGCTGTAAATAATACTTAGAAATAAATTGAATTTATAATCATTTCATTTTAACATTTTAGCTTTGAGGGATGAGGCTGTATTATTTAATTTGATTTCAACATTTCATATTTTCTTCTATCGAAATGTGCAAAAAATAAATTGTTGAACACTTTTAAATTAATTTATTTTCTTTATGTTATATGCGTTCCACATACTTTTAAAGTGATCCCTAATTATTGCACTGCCTGGAACATGGCATCAATATTTTAAGTGTTCCGGAGTTCAACACGAGAGGTTAATAGGGTCACTTTAAAATATTCCCTTCAGCCAATTATGCTTTTTACCAATTTTGGTTAAAATTGGCCCAGTGGTTCTTTAGAGGAAGACGACAATGTGAAAAGTTTACGGACAGACGGACAAACAGACTGATTGACGATGGACAATGGGTGATCAGAAAAGTTTACTTGAGCTTTTAGCTCAGGTAAGTTAGAAATATATATCATGGTGAGCTTGAAATAAATATAACAAAGAGTCTGGCATATCTGTTCCATACTTGATATTTTACTTGAAAAAGACTTTAATGGCAATCGTACAACCAAGCTCAGTTATGATAAAATTGTCTGAAGGCTTAAAATGCCTTTAAAATATACAGGTTATTTTGAGCTAGATTTTAATTTCAATATGTAATTTTGTGTTAAAGTACGGTCAACATCATATAACAATTGAATCAGGTATTAAAATAAAGCATTTTTGTAATGTCACATGACTGAGTTGATCACGTGAAGGACATTTACGATATTTCTTCATCTTGTACAAAAATCGCTTCGGCACAATTGCAAAACAAAAATATTGTGCAAAGTTTGTTACATAGGTCAATTCATCGCAATCTCTGGTACGTAGGAAGTGCTGGGGGTAGGTTAAATCTTTAATCGTTAAGAAAATATTTTACGACAAATTCAAATTAGCAATATAAGAGGGGTATTTTCAACTCTTTATCTCGACTTTTACAAAAATGAATGAATTACCTACAATCACTCAGCAAAATTCAGTTAGAAGACATACTTCTCTTGTAGATTTACACAGAATATCTTCAATCTATAATTGCGAATCACTTGTGCCAGTCCAATATAAACACGATTGTTAAATTCTATCTCTGGTTACGGACGTGTAAGGGGAGCGTTTCACGCATAATTTTTCTGTATTGTTTGAATATACTGTATAAGCACACATTTTTGTGGAGATAAAATTTCGTTGATTATCATCAAAAGTAGTTTTGTGGGCATTTAATTTCGTTGTTTTAAAAGTAACCCTAGTCAATATATAGTCATATAAATTTTCGTGTGGGATTTAAATTTCGTTAACAACGAAATAAACGAAATTTAATCCCCCAGGAATATTTCTGCTTTTACAGTATGCATAACGGACAAGCAAAAGGAATAAAGATATTTAAATGCCAAATGTTCAACTTCATAACAGTATATTGGAGCTTAAAAACAGTCCTAACACTTGAATTAAACAAGGCCCAAAAAGAAATCTAAATGCGATGTACAAATTATTACACTTTCCCCTTCATTTTAGCTCAAGTATGCAGTGACTTGCCGTCATGTTCTATTATGACGTCATATCTATGGAGTTGAGAGAAGTAACTACAACTGGTCTGAACAGTTTGATATTTTACGGACAGCCTTATCCTAGCTACGAGCTCAATGATAAACGTGATGATTAACATTACTATCGTCAACTTCCCTTACTTATTCAGCAATATGCCTTCATCACTCGCAAACATATCAGTTGATTCGATACGCAAGAGTATACACTACGTATGAATAATTTATAAAACGAGGTAAATCATTGATAAACAAGTTGATAAAACAAGAATATTGGTGAGTTCTATGACCGATACAATGTCCTTGTCAGGAAATACATTTATCATGGAATTAATTGCTGACTAACGTTTTTCATACTTATTATTGGTCTATTATTTAAACCTCACTTGACGATGGATTTTTTCTGTTAGTATCCGAACATGACAAAGAGCGTGACCAGATGTGACCAGTAAACAGGGGATGCTCACTCCTCCATGGCACCTGATCCCCACTCCGATTTTTCAAAGGTCCGTGTTTGCTCTGCTCTTACTTTGTATTGTATTGTGGACTTTCATATTGAATAATGTTCGTTATTACGATATTTCTCATTTCAGAAGAAAGTTTACTAAGTCGACTTTTGTTTTGAGATGTGTTGTTGCCTGGTCTTTATTGACATGTGTAAGTAATAAATCAAAACATACTAAATACAGATTAAGGTCTAATTACAAGATTTTCCATGATATTTAATTTTTCAAAAAATCTGTGATTTAAGTACTACGTGTTCTAAATGAGGTACCTTGCAAGGAGTTTTTGCTAGATTTCTCAAGGGCCTCACTTCAATTTTTGATCTAATTTTTGTCAAGATTTACACGAATTTGTCCTGTTTGGGAATGAGTCATTATTGTGTATTACATAACAAGGACAAATGGTAAGTTTGAAAGTCGGCAAGAACAAATGGCACTCATAACAGTGCTACAATGATTTGAAAATAGATATCAAATAATTGAAAATGGACAGGTTACAACTCAAACATCTTTTAAATTAAATTCAAAATTTTGAATTGTTATACATTTTTCTTCAAAGCAGTACAAAAACTTTCTTCAGGATTTTTTTAAAAATATAATTGTACTCACCCACTATTTTCAGTATTTGATTCTGATTTTCAATTCTGTCTATTTCCGTCTGTTCAAATTTTCCTGGCAGAAAATATAGTATAAAGGTAAGCATTCACAGCAGAAAAAAAACAGTATTCAGCTTTAGATGAAACTTAATAATCAAATTTACTTTTTAGGCCTTTGACTATTTCCCTCGTTTCTGCATCTTCTACAGCCTGCTTCCTCAGTTCTATTATGTAATGATGGTCACGGACAGGGTCCATTTTCTCATGTCGCAAAAAGTCAACTTCTCTTTCGAACTTGTTCCCATTGTGGAGAAATGCATCAAGGTCCTTAACTGCTGATCTGACAGTAGACCAGATTGTATTGAGATCAGCATTGGAAAGAATAGGAAAATGGACACACTGATTTCTGGCAATGCGGATTCTCTCAATGTTGGCAGAGAGAGATCGATCTATTGGGTCTGGATCATATCCCCAGCCTTTGCTGTGTGGTGGTATATCACAGATGTTTCTAAGTAGAGTGTACAATAAAGAAATATCCATATCACCATAGTTTCCTGTATAACTACTACCTCTGGGTAAAATAAGATTCATCTGTTGAGCTGTCAGACGGGGAAGATTACTCCTCCATAGTTTAATAACGTGTGGAAATGTTGTCAGTGGTACATGGTGAAGTAAAACTTCACGTAACTCATCAGTACATGGACCCAAGAGAAGTCGACAAGCTCTACAGGCATTCGTCGTCTCTTCTGTAGACGCATAAGGTGAGGTTGCCATAGCGTTAATAAAATTCTTCTCTGAAAAATTCAAAATCAACTGATTTTTATTATATGTAACAAAAGAAATAATTAATTGTTACTTTTAACAGAATTGTTTTTTTTTAATTGTTTTTAAGGTATACCTTTACTCAGATGACTAAAAATTCCACTGATAAGAACAAAAACCACCTATTGCACATTATACACCTATGATTCTTGTGTTAAATTTCAGTTTCAAACAACTAGGTCAATGACCTCGTTTTCATGCTAGTGGCCCCTGAGAATTTCTCGGGAAATACCTCAATTTTTCACACTATGACCATTTTTTTCTTCACTAACAAAATATTACAAGCAATAAAACTCTTTTAATAATGAAAATTATAGCAATGGAACAGAGTTGCTGCATATAAAGAAATGAGTAAGGTTCGGGCAATAAACGTGAAAATTATTACAGTCCGAATTTCCTCTGTCATATTTATATTTTTCCCTATTTTTAAATCAAATATTACAAAAATATGACTCATAGGAATTTTAAATTATTTATAGCCTCATGTTACTTTTGTTACCCTAATTCTCATGGTATTAATATTATATGGGGTCAATGATCAAATTATTGAGATATGTTGTCTGGAGTGGTTTTTGTACATATTTTGAATTTCTTTATTCATAGCATTCATTTATTTGAAATAACTTATGAGCTTAAATACATTAAATACTTGTAAAATGATGTCTTAAAATACACGTACCCTTTACTTTCTGATTAATGAAGCAAAACATAAAAATTTTGACAAAAATGAAAAAAAAAATTAAAATTTAACATTGAGTTTTGTTCCTGTATATTTTCTTCAAGTACTAACATATTAAATCTTTCAACTGATATTGTGATAAAACATGGTTATTTTATCCATTTAGAACACTTTTTGATACAACAAAGCATACTTTATAAAATTTCCTTTCTGATTTCTGAAACCTGAGTAATCGTCATCCTTAAGTAAATGAGTTATAAGTATTTTATTTTAAGATCTTTTAAAAGGAGGTCCAGTCTACTTCATATGCACAAAAAGTTACATGCAGCATTGATTCAAGAGCATCATTATTTACTATTTTGCACAATGGAAAACAATAATGTTTATAGGACATTGATCAAACTTAAAACTTAAAGATCTTGTGACTCAATGTGCGCACATAACATTATAATGCTTTTCTATCTAGTACTGTGCATTTATCGTTTAAAATATTAATTTAATGTACATATGAACAAGAGGCCACATCGCTCACCTGAGAAGCTTAACCATACCTTGTTATACTTATTGTGGCCACATCGTACCCAAAGGGTTTTAATTTGGACAATTCAAATTACCTATTGTAGCCGCGCACAACCCCAAGGGGTCAATATTTGAACAATTTAGAATCTACAATTTAGAATTTTGATAATATCTCACTTTTTCACTATTTCATCAGCATTTTAATAAGGCACACCAAAACAACTTTTACGTTACTCACTGAAAACGTAATGACGTCGACTGCGTGTAATTGAATTTCCAAAAATTCTTAAAATAATGCTATTTTAAAAAAACTCAATCGTTTTTCAAGAGAATTATAAACTTGAGAAAATGGTTTTTTTTTCTTATATGACTAGTATGTGACTATTCCTAAGGGATTTCATGTAATAAAACGATTGCCATACTATTTTACAGCAGATCTAGTAATATCGTAAAGGGTAGCTGCAGAACTGTAGCTCTCTGCTTGAGAAAATTGGGATAGATAAAGCAGAGAGCTACAGATCCAAGCGTCGTAAAACCCTTCGATTTACGCCGACGATTTTCGTCGCTCACTACAGTTAATTTTTCTTGTATTTTATAATTTCCACAGCTTTGCAATTAATTTTAAATTGTACTTAATAATTAATCATAAATTGAACTTCAATTCCTGATTATGTATTTACCTCTAAACGTTAACAAATGGCTGTTTGTGGTAACGGACGTCAAAAGGAAACTCTTTTAAACCGACATTACAACACTCTGTACAGTGTGAAATATTAGAGTTAAATATATTAAATATTACAGAATACCATTCTAAAAGCCAGAGAAAGCTTAAACTACACGAAGTAGATACCTAAAGAAGCGACGAAAAATCGTCGGTGTAAATCGAAGGTTTTTACAACGGTTGGATCTGTAGCTCTCTGCTTTATCTATCCGAATTTTCTCAAGCAGAGAGCTACAGTTCTGCAGCTACGTAAAGGGGGAATGTGGGTCTTAGACAAAATCTATGAAAGGTTGATAATATATTAAGTAACGAAAATTATACTTGTTTAAATTCATACGAAATATTCTTTTTTAGGAAAATTTCAGTTGAAGACTGAAGTTGAAGCGAATGAACAATGAGTGAAGCTCCGCAGCCGCAACAGTTTCTATACAGAGAATTTGCGCTTTCCTTCGCGTAGGGATCTCAGGTAACTTTTACAGCCGCCAACAAAGCATCTTTGGACGAGTCCAATGTTTACTCTAAAAGGTGACGCAGGTTATCCCATCGATACAAATTCTACCATGCATGGCAAGAAAATATATGGTTGTACCTCCTATATTGAAATTGCTTGTCACGGGCCTGAGAGTTATGTACATGTGCACTTTGGGAGACAGTAAAATAATAGTACAACATTAATGTTAAATTCTCCTTCGTACGTTTGTCAAAAATCGTACTACATGTAGTTATCTTCAGTTTTGCTAACAGATCCTATATATGTAACTTCTTTTTGATTTGTCCGGAATATGTGTTAAACATGCCGCACATCCATATGCAACTTTTCTCAATGTCAATTACTTTTAGTACCAATTTTCATTAGTTTTTTGTACATCACTAATAGTGGAGGGAGGGGCTAGACTTTCAATTAACAGTTCCTATAATATAAGTAATGTTGCGGGGAAAAGTGGGGGGGGGACTGTTCCTATGCCCCTGTGATGAACCAGTAGTCACGTGGAATTTTTGGAGCCCCCTAATCCACTTGTACTCTACCTGTAGGCTTGTAACAAGCTTTTTGGACTGATGTGTATTATATTGTGATCGATGTACTTGATTAAGCAAGAATTAGTCTTAAAAAGTAGTACAATTGATTATATTTATTTAAATTAAATTCAATGTATGAATTTTGTTTATTCAACAGAAGATTGAACTTTTTAGCCCTCATCTTATACCATTATTTAAATGACACTTCCTAGTTGACTTTCTACAGCTTGAGTATCTCTGACGTTTTGTCAGTATATACTTGTTACCATAGGTGGCACTTTGGCTCTCCGGTCTGTCGTGCTTTTTTTTTCGGAAAGCTACACTTCTTCAGCTATATCTTTTTGCTTAAATATAGTGCTTTTTCTGGTTTATGAATATCCTCATTCACAATATCACTGTCGGTGTAATATTGTTAATTTCTTCAAAATAGGGTATTATGTTCTTAGGAAAAGTCTTCAATAGCTCTTAAAGTGTTCTTAATTACTAAACATATTGCAATTCAGTTTCAAGTGCATGCTCTACGTATGAACAATTTCTTAAGGTTATCCGATCCTCAGGTTCTGAAAATCAGGCACTGAGTAATTGAAAATGCTTACAAAGATGTCTCTCAGTTCTCAAATTAAAATGTATTTACCCACGGTGCTTCTTGAAAATTCATCTTGAAATTTAATCATATTATATAGGGAAAATTAGTAAATCTCGAATTATTTTTCAGGAAATGCGATTTGAACTACCTACTGCATATTTTTTAATTGATAATTGATCAAGAAATACATTTTAAGTATAGAAATCAAAGGTATCCAGGCTTTTAAAGAAAATTGCATGAATTTTACAATTATTTGGACTTTACTCTCTCCTTCTTACTTCCATTGTTTCATAATGCATGGTGTATGAAGTGTTTCCTTTCAAAGAAAACACTGTAAATCACTTCTAATTTCAAATCATGCATATAAACATTAGTTACTAAGGCTAATTTTAAAGAAACTGATTTTTTTTAAATATGCAACTTTTACTTCATTTTATGAGGTACAAATGTCAACTTTTTAAATAACGTTTGTTAAAACTTTAAAGAGCATTGAATCATATGTAGACGCATAAAATTTCAATTTCAAGCCTTATTTTAATACTTTTTGAATTAAATTATAAATTAAAGAGTTATCCTTCCTGGCTGAGGATATTATATCCTTAAACGAGGTAAATTATTGACAAGCAAGTTGATGAAACAAGAGTATCAACAGTCTCGTTTAAAGTCATCATTTCGTTAATTCTATGGTCGATACAGTGCCCTTGTCAGCAAATACAATTTATCATTGAATGAAATGCTAACTGAGGTTTTTCATACCAATTGTTAGTCCTTTATTTATACACTGAATTGACCACGTATGTTTCCGTTATTTCCTGATTATGACAACGAGCACACGGCGGTTGTGACCGGTCGGCAGGGGATGCTCACTCCTCCATGGCACCTGATCCCACCTCTGATGTTTCGGAGGTCCGTGTCTGCTCTGCTCTTATTTTGTATATTTGTTTAATGGACGTTGAGATTGAATACTGTTCGTTATTTCCATATCCTTCATATCATTCATTCATTTCATGGGAACAATTTAAGAAAACTGAAACATGTGTTTACTGGTTCATTTTAAATTAGTTTTTGAAACAAAATTTATTTTTAGCAAAATTGTCATGACATCCCAATCCTTCATATTTTTCCTTAGCATATTCTCTTACTGTTGATTTAGTATAGAATTATTTATTGTTGATGTAGGTTAACTTGGATCTTCCATGTTACAAGAATTTATAACCAGACAAAGAGGGTTATGGTTTTTAGCTTGAATCGGTTGTCTTTTTCTATTCGGAGATAGCTATCAGAGTATATCATTTGATTCGCTATGGGTTAAAACTAAAATTGTTAAATACATTTTGAATTATAGCATATATTTTTTCCAGAAAAAAGAAGTACTTATAAGAACAGTAATAATAAAAGTGCATAGGCCTCTCGCTCACTCTTTCTCTCTCTTTCTTGGAAAAGTACAATAATGTGTATGGAATATCCCTTTTAATATCAAGACTTCTAAACATGAATTCAAATTTAAGAATTCGAATGTTTCTCTAAAACAAATATGCAGCATATTTTTATTGAGTCATAGACATCATTTTAATAGTTGTTCCTAGCAAGGCGCATGTCTAATGTCTCGTATCAATCAACATCAAGTTAGTACATGCATTTAAACAGAATAGTGAATAAATCACGTATTGAATAGTAATAATATCATACTATATGTAACCTATTATATATGTTCGCATCTAAAATCAGTTTTTTTTGTTACAGTTTGAAATTCAGTTTATTTCTAGATCACGAAACGTAGTTGACAATTCTTTTTACTTCCGTGTTTACAATAGTGCATCTTTGACGTCATTTTCTGAGCATTGTGACGCCAAAAGATAAGGGCCCTTTTCTTTTGACGGCAGTCAATTATAAGTTTCTGCTTTTCTGGCCCAGTGGATCTTAAGAAGACTTTTACAGATTTTTCCTATGTGTCACAGTTGTAATAAAATTATAATTATTATTGAATATTTGCTTTGATGCTTTGTTTTGAATTCTACTAACAAGACCGTGACCCTGTGAAATAATTATGTATTTCTATGTAAAAAAAACTGATTTCCTATTGTGGTCCCACCAACCCCCGGGCGTCATGAATTGAACACTAACCAAAGATGCTTCCATACAAGGTTCATCTTTTCGTATCTCATATCTCACTCATTTCTCGACGGATTTCGCTTAAATTTTGAAAGTTTATATATAGACGTTACTAAACTCTATCGAGAAGCTGTCTATGATTTCCAAAATTCACTTCCGCTTTTGAATTATTTCCCCTTAAACTAAAATTTATAGACTTTATTTTCCCGACAAGGGCTCAGAGACGGCTAAAGCTGGAGCAGAAACTTTACTGATTTTAGATAAGAGAGGGATTGAAGTTGTGCACATCGGTTTTTATTTTTCGATTTCTGTATTCAAAGTGGCGCTATATAGGGGTAAAAAATTAGAACGAGTAAAAGGGCGAAAATTTACAGATATTTTTCTTTTTATCTTGTTATTTTGTTTATTTCTAGAAAACGAAACTTGTTCAATGGTTATCTCACGCAAGTATACAACATTCCAATGTTTACAGGTTGTATGAAATAAAAAGTTTGTCTTTGGGAGGATTTTTTTTCTGACATGTCCAATAACCAGAATTTCCCATTAATTTCCTTGTGTCTAAAACGAAAGTACAATTTTTTGGTTAAACACAAATCATATTGCCTAAGAGTGCTTATGATGGAGAATAATGTATGATTTTCACCATTTTAACTTTTAATATACAGTAAAACACTCACTCACCAATCACAAGTAATTTTTCAGTTCCATATCTGCGGAATGAATACGCTGAAAGGAGTGTCGCTTATTAGTTCACGTAAACTTTCGCCAGTGATAGGAGAGTTCACCCTAATAACATGTTCGCCCTGAGTGGTTTTGCCCTAAGACATTTACTCCATATCTTTACAGGTAAAATATGGGTAACAGATGGTAAGGATTTAAGTGGTTTGCATCAAGGGTGCAAGGTTTTAAAATACGTAAATAAAAATAATAAGTTCAAAATTTACATAACCATAAGTTCAAAAGTGAATTGAAGCAATAGAAATTGGGAGCAGAGTGCAAATTAGGGTAAGCACTAATACATGCTTTTACAATAAACCTAAACTATTATCAAATATGAGTAAAACGGAAGGACTCTTTTTTTAAATGTAAGGCGTTCATAAAAAATAAAAAGGTGGGGGTAACATTTTAGTTTAGTTGAAAGTATTCTAATTCAGAAGAAAATGGGAATAACGAACAGTATTCAATCTCAAAGTCCATTAAACAATATACAAAATCCGAGCAGAGCAAACACAGACCTCCAAAACATCAGAGGTGGGATCAGGTGCCATTGAGGAGTGAGCATCCCCTTCCGACCGGTCACACTCGCCGTGTGCTCGTTGTTACGATCAGGAAACAACGGAAAAAATCCTTCGTCAATTCAATGTATAAATAATGGACTAACAATTGGTAGGAAAAACGTCAGTCAGCATTTGACTTAATGATAAATTGCATTTGCTAACAAGGTCATTTGCTGACAAGGTCATTGTATCGACCATAGAACTGTGATGATGATTTTAAACAAGACTGCTGATTTAATTATTTTTTCATCAATTTGCTTTTCAATAATTTACATCGTTTTAGAAATTGTTCATACGTAGAGCATGCTCTTGCTTATCGAATCAACTGAGATATATATACTCAGTATGCAGTATGATGAAGGTATATTGCTGCATAAGAAAGGGAAGTTGACGGTAGAAAAGTTGATGTCATCACGTTTATCATATAGTTTGGTTGTTAGTTTACCATTAGTGTCTTTTTCAAGTAAAATATCAGAACATAGAGCAGAAGTGTGGGACTCTGTGGTATCTTTTATGTCAGACTCACAAGGATAAATCGTATCGACGTATGAATGGAAATTATCATTGTTAATTGACAATACTTCGGCGATCTGTCTAAATGTCGAGTTGAAGGCCACAACAAGTGTTTCCTTTTCACGCATAAGATTTTGCATAAATTCTGCTTCATATGAATAAAAAAATATATCTGCTAAAAACGGTACACAATTTGTACTCATGGGAGTTCCAATAGATTGTTGGAATACCTGGTCTGCAAAAACTTCATAGATATTGTCAATCAAAAACTCAATTATTTTCTTGATATCAACTTCAGAGTACTGATGTGTGCAATTAGAATATGTTTTAACAAAATAATTTTGCGAATGAACAATGACGAGGTAAGTAAATTTACGAGTTCTATTTTTATTGAAGAAGCAGCTGTCAATGATATAAAAAACTTTCATTTTAATTTGTTGTGGAGAATTGTTGTGTATAAAGTTGAAAAAAATGTTAATATTTAAGCTGTTGATTTTTGTACAGTCTTGTGATTTCAAATTGTCCAAGAGTTCTTTAGAATTGTTATGTATCCACATCTGTTACACACCACTTCTTGAATATATAGTTGCACAGTACTCTTAAAGTTTTTTCTTCACCACTGTCAGTATCTTGGTGACAACTTAGTGACAACAGACAACTGTATCATGTATCATGTAGTTGACTAATGGTGACTAATTGTGTATAAAGTGTATACCTTACCAAAATAAATAATGTTTTTTTGTATCACTTTTACTTTACTGATATAATGAATCGGTTCCAAG
The DNA here is from genome assembly GCA_003671525.1 of Saccostrea glomerata. Lineage (NCBI taxonomy): Eukaryota > Metazoa > Mollusca > Bivalvia > Ostreida > Ostreidae > Saccostrea > Saccostrea glomerata. The sequence goes on along the minus strand of PRKT01000508.1, from coordinate 325,415 downwards.
TATATGGAATCAAAGCTGTATAATATTTTATCACATTAAGATTCAGAAAAACGTTATTAATATTAGTGATGCCGAAATGAGTGAAAAAATGATTACCGCCAGGGAGGCAGAAAACAGATCCATCAATTGTTTTCATGAAAATGGATCAAACAGAAAAGTTCAATCCAAAAGTAACATTCATTGCTTGTCTATTCGCATTTTTTATCGATGTAAAACTGATAACTATCAATTTTTCGCAGTATGATTCATAATCAGATAACAGAAGAATTTGAAAGAATTCTATTCCGAATTTTGAAGTATCATAAAAGAAGGTCATTAATGATCAATCACTCAATTTTAAAACTGACAAAATGCAAAAAGATAAGAAAGAAGACTAGTTGAATAAAAAGTTTTTTTTCTAACAATATTTCACTTTATTATGGTAAGAAATATATTTAGGTTTAGTTCAAGCTACAATCATATATGGCTCTCTCAGGTTTTTATGTTAGGTACCAGTAGCTATTGAGGTTGCAATATTGCTTCTAAATTAGGGCAGCAGGACAATATATTGCAAAGGTTTCAATACTAAAATTTACGGTCATACCAATCCAGACATTCATTTTATTTTGTATCATCTGTTCTTAATACACCCACAAATATACATTTGCTATTCACAGATTTGTATTGTTTGTGTTTTTTTAGATTGACAATGGTTCTTGAGCTTTTTCATTTTTTTTTTTTCGATATATTTTCCAAAATATTTTTAAAAAAGCTTTTCTGTTATAATTACCCACCTTTTCGTAGCTTTATATCTTTTTTTTTTTTAGCTTAGAGTAACATTTGTCCTACCAGGCATGTTAATCAGGTCTATGTTAAAGTAGGGTATTAAAAGATTGAGGGACAATTATAAAATCATCTATCATTCTGTGGTCAATAATCCAAAAGTGAAAAAATAAATACTAGTACATTACATGATCAGTACGTACTTTTCCCTGCCGACAAAACAGGTGACAACATTGTCTTTGTTTGAACAGTGCTGCTATCCTTTAAGTTGACACTTCTATCCTATCCGATCGCGAATCCTGCATCCAAAGTCTTATCCGGTGATTTCAGACTAATCATATCCAATCCTATCCAGCAGCACTCAATTTTCTTTTAATATTTAGGAAATATATGTAATTTGACAAAACAAAAATAGGAATGACAAGGAAAAATCAGTTATAGTTATGGTGTTCATTTAAATGTAATATATTTTGATGGAGAAAAAATAATTGAGATCGGCATTCCATAGTTCTCCTGACACACCGCACAAATTAAATTAACGATTATCATTATCATGTTAAACATTAATGTAAACAAACAGATTGTAATAAAACTTGGGCAAGTACTTATTTGCGAACATATGTAAAGAAATTGGGCACCCAGAAGAATTAAAGAAAAAAGTAAGTAGACTTTGTTTTTATTTTCTACCAACAATGATCGGTAGACATGGCCACAGGGACTTGCTCTTATAATTAATTATTTTTAAAAGCAATAGGCCTATACGGTAAAAATGTTAAGTATATGTTTCATATAAAACTTTTTTTTCTAAACCAAGCTTCACGAAAAAACATACATGTATTGTCTAACTGTGCCTGTATAACATTTTTTTCTGTATGCATTTCTTAAAAAAGAAGATATGATTTGACCATAAACAAAACTGACAAGTCAAAATTTAGACCTAATTTTTTTTTTTACTTTAACATATTTAATTAAACTTTTTAAATGTGAAATTATAATAGTAGAAAAAATTTTAAATGTTTGATATTTTTAAAATTCATAATTTATTCTTATTTAAAATTCCCAGTTCATCATCTGTTGTAATTGAATATTTTTCAAACTTGCAAAATCCAACTTGCTAAATAAAATTCAAAATATTTAAAATTTCTTTTAAACATCAGTTTCTTCTCAGTTTATGGTCAGTTCAGTGCCTTGCAAATGTATTTCGATTCCCAATTTTTGTTTTTTGTTTGAAATTTTAATAATTTATGTTTAATAGATAGTATTTCCTAAATCGTCATTGTCAAACAGATTGAAAGAAATAAATATTGTAGTGAGCTCAAACATGTTTATTAGATCTTATAAAACATGCATAAGAAATTAAGAATTCACAATGTTTACAGTATTTATAACTCATTCTTTAGTACACCTTGCATTTGACCTTGACATTTGATTTTAAATTTTTCAGTGTTTAAATGAGGAAAAAATACTTTATCAAGTTCACGATATTTTTATTCAATGTTATTCCTCAAAAATGTTTAACAATTGAATATTCCATTACCATGAGACAAATTCTTTGATAAAGTATCCATGTACAACATTCATGAATTTCAAGGTCAGGATCACAGATACATGTACATATACTTAGTAAAATTCAAGTTATTCAGTGTTTTATTACAGTTGTATAATGTTTTACATGCATATGATTTGGATTCTTTATTCGTCGCTCAAATATAATTCCAAATGTCAGAGTTATTGTCAGAGACATGGTCATAAACCAAACAGTCCCACAACTGTCATAAAAAACAAACACTGATCTCCTTAATAAAAGCACCATGATTTCAGACTTTGGACTCTTTGACACTGGTTTGAACATCTTTCATCATTTACCTAGTCTAACAGCATATGAAATAAACTGCATTCTGAATGTGCAGGGTTGTCCTGAAAAAAAAGAGAACATTATGGGTATAGATGGTATATTTTGTCACACACATTTAAACTGTTTTTGATTTTGATTATCTTTCACATGTCATGTACAACTGGCTTTAATTTAACTTTTTTCTCTCCAAAGTAATGAATTTAGAATTCTTGAAAAACAAAATCTCATACTGCAGCCTCAGTCATATAAAAAATTAAAAAAAAACTTATTTAACATAATTTACTTGTACATTATCATTCATTTTATCTTGTGGACTTACTAACAATTTGTTTGGGTGACTTTTCTCTATTTTCTGCTTCTATTTCTCGATCTATTGTTTTGATGCCCCCGTAAACGAAGTTTAAGGGGTATATAGTTTTTGACGCGTCTATCCGTCTGTCTGTTTCTCTGTCTGTCTGTTTGTCCGCAAAAACTTTAACCTTGCCCATAACTTTTGATTCATTGGAGCCATGACTTTTATACTTCACGCATGTATTATTTTTTTAAACACCCTTCATTGGATACCAACAACCTTGACCCTTTGACCTTGGAGATTTCCCTACTTGTGAAAAAACCTACCCATTTAATTGTTTTTATCATCTTTCCTTAAGTAAAAATCTGACTAATGTTTTTTATACAATTTGTTAGTCCATTATTTATTTATTAAATTGACGAATTTTTCCTTTATTTCCTGATCATGACAAAGAGCACACGGCGGGTATGATTGGTCAGCAGGGGATGCTCACTCCTCCATGGCACCTGATCACACCTGTGATGTTTCGGAGGTCCGTGTTTGCTCTGCTCACAGGAGTATATTTGTGGACACAGAAGCTCACGGACGGTTCGTAAAAAGTTCGTAAAAATTGATGTGTCTTTTATGTTTTGAAAGAATGAAGATAAACCACTTTGGGTAAAAGAAATTGTAGGTCATGTTGAAGTGTAATTCCAACCAAACGCAACACCGTCTTTCAGATGAAAGAGATTAAATTCCTCTTTTTTTCTCAATCAGTTTCATTGCACTCTTTTTTAAAAACCCTCTCCTTTCATTAAAATGTAAATTCAGGTAATCAAAACTATCATCGTTTCCTTACATGCTCAACTCTTAAAATGTCATGTAAAAAACAAATCAATCCATTTACAACAAAGGGATAGAAAGTGCCCAAAAGATGTATAGATAAATAAAGGTAGTTTTAGAATAGTAGAATTTTAAACATGAGAGCCAGTTTACGATATCTTAAGATTTTTGAAAAAAAATATTATTAACATCATTAGCAACTCCAATAGGCCATGAATGTAAACCAATTTAGGCATCAATTTTATTTATATCATCTGTCCTTAATGTCTCAAAAGCAAATTGCTGATGAGCATCCACAGATACAAAATTTGTTACTGACAGATTGGTGTTTTTTTTTTCTTAGAATGACCATGTTTTGTTATCTTTACCTTTTTTCACACAAATGTAAATATCTAGTAGTGACTACCGTGTGCTACGTTTTTCTTGTAGATATATTGGTGAAAAGAGACAGATTTTCTCATTGTTAGTATCGTTGTTTTTAATGATCCCTTGAAAAAAAAATACTTATCAAATACAAGTTAAAGTGACTAAAAATGTATTGCATTAAAAATAAAGTGTAAAAACCAAGCTTTTTGACGTTGGATAATAACAATATTAAATAAGGTAAGGGAGAAGCTCATAATTTAATCGGACATAAAATGAGGAAGACGGGCACTTTGAAATGTTATCAAATTTTGGCGATGCCGGTGGAAGATGAAGTGGAATATGATATATCTAAAAGATTGATTGATTGATTGTTTACTGTTTAACGTCCCTCTCCAGAATATTTCACTGATATGGAGACGTCACCATTGCCGGTGAAGGGCTGCAAATTTGGGCCTATGCTCGGCACTCAGGGCCATTGAGCAGTGAGGGATCTTTATCGTGCCACACCTGCTGTGACACGGGGCCTCGGTTTAGACGGTCTCATCCGAAGGACCGCCCCATTTAGTCGCCTCTTACGACAAGCAAGGGGGTACTGAGGACCGATTCTAACCGGGATCCCAACGGGATTATATCTAAAAGAAGACAATGCGTAAAATTAAATGCATCATATTATTTGATAGAAGAAAAAGCATTGTTGTAAGAACGGATATTGTCTGGGGTAAAGCGATTGCAGGTCATGTGAAAATCTTACTTTATTCAAGTTTGACACCATCATACAGATTAAAGAGATTGAATGACTATTTTTATCTGCTCTCAGTTTCAATGCTCTCCTTCTTTAAAAAACTTTCGTATCAGTAGATGCAGGTGTTCAAAAATGATTTTTTGTTAGGCCATAATAAATAAATTGCTAGATTCTAATCCGATTTTTTTCGAAAATTGAGGCGGACGGGCGGTTTTTATTTTAGATTTTTTATTTTTTCAAGTTTGCAGATTTTTTATTGACCTGGTCAATCGGTGCAATTGCATCTTCAATACCCGAACAAAAGTCATAGTAAAGGTTTAATTATCTCTCACTTCACATCATCACCAATCTTTTCAAACCAATGACCCTTGTTTAAAATATATACGCACGTACTACAGCAACGACCACCTCTTCAGCTGTTAAAGTCATGTCGACTTTCGGGACAAACACCACCAAATGTTTTCCCATAGACTTACATACAAACTTTAGCCCCTCTCACTGACACATGTATTGAATTTCGGGCAAATGACCTTTTTGTCGTGAAAGTTCGAGATATTGGAAAACAAAAAATGCCAGAAAAAATATACCGTCACGCGGCACTTTTACTTTCAATTTCCATTTGTTTACAACTAGGTGCGT
>PRKT01000508.1:278935-319669 GCA_003671525.1 Saccostrea glomerata | reverse complement strand
TTTCTCAAGGTAGATCATGTTAATCATTCAGGGTAGCAGGTACCCGTTATTAATGAAAAATGAAGAAAATCAGCAGGTTTTTGTAAGAAAAAGCTGGATTATGGAAAGAGTGAAAACTAATGTAGATAAAATAATCAATGGAAAGAGAGAGAATTATATCTAGTTCAAATGTACATCAGATTAAAACAAATTCTATCAGCAGTGGGTTGCTGGAATCAGAGAATCAAATACATCCCCACTGAAAATTTTGTAATTTTGAAGGGGGGTGACCTACATTTTAGCCAATTTTCATGAACATTTCATGTAACTGATGTTAAATATGTATATTCTCATAAAAGGCAAATATATTTATTTGCATATCATTTCTTATTATTGACATTATTAATAAACTGATTAAATGCCAAGGGCAGATAAATCATATTGTCTGACTGAATACAGTGCTCAATTGTACACAAAGTGTTTAAATAACTGCGGTTCTGGGGAAATTTATTTCCTGATAATCTATAAAAAGTTCAAAATAACTTAAATATTAAGAGATTAACTAGATTTTCTAAGAAAACCATAACTTGGAACTCTTAATGAAAGCAAAGGGATCATCCCGAGAGTGTCCATGTGTTGTTCATTGTAAGAGGGTAGGGTTCATTAATCTCTTCCTTCTTGATAATGCATTGCTGAAATACATTTTATTTTATTAAAACATACTGATAAATGCATCTAGTAGCTTATATAATATTTTTTTATTATTTACACCATCTTTTGAATTTTTTTTAAGCATTTGTGATGTAATACCTTTAAAATAATCATGTTGAAATAGAATTTACTCAGATAATTATTTTAAAAAATATCAAAGAAATTGAAAAAAAAATAACTGCAGATGAACAAGACTCTTGTTATTCAAATAAACCAAATTTAAACAAAATTCCTTCATTTTTCAGCATGATTAAAGCACAAAATTACCCCCCCCCCCTTTTCAGCAGAATATCAAGCTTGGATATGGCAAGGAGGAGGGATATTTAGACACTTTTTTGATAATTTTTTCAGTTATAATTTTGCATATTTATTGCATTTTCAATGTATTTTCTGCAAAAATATATTGTACTGTAATTTCAATTTAATTTCCTACAAGTAATCTCTAAGTTTTACCAAAAGTATAACTTTTATTTCAAGCCAGCACTGATTACATGACTGAAACTGGCTTTTCTGCTGGATTATGCCCCTTATGTAAAAACAAAGTAACCTAATTAGTTAACAGCAGTCAAATTTTGTTGTAAGTTATTCAATCAACTCTGATTAACACAAATTTGAAAGAGGATTACAATCTGTTCCAATGTCTACACTCATAAAATACATGGATTTCAATGAATTTCTCAAACTGCGAGGGGGATATTCATATGTTTTGTGTGTTGATGATGCCCATAAATATTGATATTGTATTATTTACAATATTCACAGTAAATTTCGGTATAAATATTTATTTAAAATTATTTACATGTACATTTATTGAAAATATGAGAGCTAGGGCAAAAAGTTTGGCATTTTTTCACTATGTGCAGTCCCCATTGTGAGCCCCAATTTACCCAGACCCTCTAATTTTTAAACAGTTTAACGTCCCTCTCCAGAATATTTCACTGATATGGAGACGTCACCATTGCCGGTGAAGGGCTGCAAATTTGGGCCTATGCTCGGCACTCAGGGCCATTGAGCAGTGAGGGATCTTTATCGTGCCACACCTGCTGTGACACGGGGCCTCGGTTTAGACGGTCTCATCCGAAGGACCGCCCCATTTAGTCGCCTCTTACGACAAGCAAGGGGGTACTGAGGACCGATTCTAACCGGGATCCCAACGGGATTATATCTAAAAGAAGACAATGCGTAAAATTAAATGCATCATATTATTTGATAGAAGAAAAAGCATTGTTGTAAGAACGGATATTGTCTGGGGTAAAGCGATTGCAGGTCATGTGAAAATCTTACTTTATTCAAGTTTGACACCATCATACAGATTAAAGAGATTGAATGACTATTTTTATCTGCTCTCAGTTTCAATGCTCTCCTTCTTTAAAAAACTTTCGTATCAGTAGATGCAGGTGTTCAAAAATGATTTTTTGTTAGGCCATAATAAATAAATTGCTAGATTCTAATCCGATTTTTTTCGAAAATTGAGGCGGACGGGCGGTTTTTATTTTAGATTTTTTATTTTTTCAAGTTTGCAGATTTTTTATTGACCTGGTCAATCGGTGCAATTGCATCTTCAATACCCGAACAAAAGTCATAGTAAAGGTTTAATTATCTCTCACTTCACATCATCACCAATCTTTTCAAACCAATGACCCTTGTTTAAAATATATACGCACGTACTACAGCAACGACCACCTCTTCAGCTGTTAAAGTCATGTCGACTTTCGGGACAAACACCACCAAATGTTTTCCCATAGACTTACATACAAACTTTAGCCCCTCTCACTGACACATGTATTGAATTTCGGGCAAATGACCTTTTTGTCGTGAAAGCTCGAGATATTGGAAAACAAAAAATGCCAGAAAAAATATACCGTCACGCGGCACTTTTACTTTCAATTTCCATTTGTTTACAACTAGGTGCGTTTGACACCAAATGAAAATCTCTAACCAAAGTGCATCCCTCCCTTCAAATTTTTACCTGTAACTCCTATTTACCTCAAAGAAACCCAAGTCTTGATATGAGATTTTTATCAACTTTATTTCACTTGTCAAATACATAACAAGTCTTTTCTCTTATTGACCAATCACGCGCCAGCTAGCATTTTCTCCTCCGCAGAACTTTGGGTGTCCAAAATGTCTGCACCCATGTATTTGTTTATGTAGGGGTTTTTCCTTCGCGGGGTTTAAAACGAAAGTAGAATGGTAGATGAATACCGATCCCGATCAGAATTAAGACGAAGGAAAACAGAAATAAAAAAAAAATCCAGGCCGGGGAAAAAATCGGGGCGGGCGGGGATGAGAATCTAGGAATATTTTTATTATGGCCTTACTGTAGGCACGCAAGTCATACAATGACAGGACCACCCAGATACAATTTTTAAAGACAGATGATTAAATCAAACATTTAGTAAAAAAGATCTTAACAATAACAACTTAGGATACATTAATGATATAACTCTCAAATACTGTAGGATAGCTGTAAAATCAAACTTAAAAAAAGAATATTAAAAATAAAAACTTTAGCCATGTTTATGTATATATAACTTTAACAACGTATATCTTATTTTTTATTTACCGTTTCACACAAGTGAATTGTTGTTCTGAATGAGGACTTAAAACCCCCCAAAAATTTATCGAATGCAGTTGATAATGATTTAAGATTTATTGAATTGCTTTTTGATAAATAAACTTTCTATGAATTAATTTGATATAAATATGTCTGCTACACGGCAAAGTACCCAAAAAAGATCAATTTCTTTTGAAAAAAAAGTTAATTCATAAGTAATTTTGTCTAAAAGCTGAAACGCTTCTTAATTTTTTGAATGTAGCGAACATAATCTGTAATTGTTTAGAGGATTTTTTGTAAAAGCATAACAAATACATATCTTAAAACTGTATTTTAGGAAACATTTATTTCTTTAAAATAACAAATTAAGAAATTTCAGATTATTTATATTTCTTTGTATATCTTTTTATTAGCTTGAAGAACCTTCTTTGTTAAGAATTTTATAGGTAATTTTAGTTTATGTATCCTTCATTGGTTGATTTTCTCTGGAAAATAATGTGGAATCTTTCGAGTTTGTGGTGTCTAACATACGTTAATTTAGTAGATGTTTCTCTTTTACGACTAATAACTTGAGATTACACGGTCATATTTTCTTCTGCAGGTAAAAAAGCATACACAAAATAACGTCTTGCGAAAATGCAAACTGAAACGTAAAGCAGTCATCCATTCAACAGGCTCGTCGTTGCTTAACCTTACAATAATCCTACAGAAACCAGACAGATCTTAATCAAAGGAAACTCGATTCGTGCATTTTTACTTAGTCCTATTTAATATCTACAGTATTATGTTACATATTGTGCAATTGCAATGAACGATTAACTGATACGGAATCTTTGGAATAAAAAATGGAGCTTGAAACCAAGACATATTTGCTGATTATATTTTTCGTGCACCAAACATCAATTTATTTTGATTGGAGGAGCACAGTTTTTAATCATAGCATAGCCATACAGAGTAAAAAGTAATCTTTATTAATGAATTTTAAATAATTTAGGATATTTCATGATTGTTTTGTACTTCTTCATGTTAAGCCATTTATTTAGAATGCTAACTAAATCATTAGTAATTTTCAACACATTCAAGCTGATACTGAACGTCCCAGGGAAATAGGACATTTGTAAACAAGACGACTCACTGGTAAAAGCCTTCTTAGATTAATAGCAATATTCTAGACCAAGAAAGATTACTCTTTCATTGCTGCTCCCATTCTTCTCATTTATTTCATTTAGTGGAAAAAAGCTATATGTTAGAAAGAAAATCGTAGGAATCAAACTTACAAGTAAACATTTGACGGTGAAAATGGAATAGGGTTTTATGGTCAATATAATCAGGACAATAGTTTGACTGCTTGATGTCGAGAGTATAGAAGATCTTTAAATAGATATTGCTATTTTTTTGTTAAGCCCAACACCTAGGTTTAAAGAGGACAAGGACAATAAAAATCACGCGGTTTGTACTAATTCTCCAACTGATGCTATATATTTAAATTGACTACAATTAGTTATGGAGTTCAAGTACAAAAGCTGAAAAAAAAATTACGCGCGATGATAGACGAGAGCACAAAAAATAGGTTACCAGAAAGGATTTATTAAGCCAAAGATATTTATCTTGAGGACAGCCTGAACGTTATAAAATTCTGGTCGGAAAGCTATGTGCATTTTACCTTTAATTTAATCAATATTTTATCATGTAAGTACACTGTAAAAAATAAGTGTTTTATAAATAAACACCATATTGCAAAAGATAATTAACACTTCAACATGTTTAGAATTTAAACACCTCAAGAAGTGTTTAAGAAATAAACACATTAGAATGTTTAAATTCTAAACACATGATGTTTATTATTCAACACTTCAAAAACACAAAATGTTTAAAAATTAAACACTTAATAAACACTTAGAGTTTACTAAATAAACACCGTGAGTGTTTAAAATTTAAACATTTCATGTTTAATAAATAAACGTGTTCAACCTAAACACTCAAACGCTTAAACATGTTTATTCGAGGCAACAGATAATAATCACTTAAACATGTTTTTTGGTTAATTTTTAAATACTTCAACGTGTTTATTTTAAAAAAATAAATAAATACTTAAACGTGTTTATAAGTTTTCAACATTTTTATTTGAAACAAATATAAATCAGTACAAAGCAAATTGTGGTTGATAATGAATATGTTGTACATAAAGCTTTTTTTTTTATTGATAAATGATTTAATGTTGATTGAGGTTTCAAACTTTATAAACAACTGAAACATTAAATAACACATTCATCAATTTTAGTTGAAAAAATAGAATTCTAAAATTAAACAAGCATGAACATGTTAAACCTGTCGGGAGGGGGTGGATCTTTGAAATATGAAAAAAAAACATTATCGCTTAATAAAATGAAATGTTTTTTTTCTAGACCATCCTTAGCATCTTTTTTAAAAAAAAAAATAAAAGAAGCAAAATTACGAATAAATATGCTGCAAAAAAATCCCTGAAAATAATAATTTGTTGTCTGGGTACAGCATGTATAATATGTACTTGTATTGCACTCATAAATCTAGTTGTAAATGTTACAAGTTTATACTTTCAAAAATATTCAGATTTTAAACCAAATGAAGAAAATTTCCCGTTTTGACTTGTAAAGGACTAATTTTTGCTACTAAACAAGAGCTGCAGGGGTATCACTCACTTAATATCCATATCACATTCTAACTGAGTTTATATATATATATAACTTTAACAACGTATATCTTATTTTTTATTTACCGTTTCACACAAGTGAATTGTTGTTCTGAATGAGAACTTAAAACCCCCAAAAAATTTATCGAATGCAGTTGATAATGATTTAAGATTTATTGAATTGCTTTTTGATAAATAAACTTTCTATGAATTAATTTGATATAAATATGTCTGCTACACGGCAAAGTACCCAAAAAAGATCAATTTCTTTTGAAAAAAAAGTTAATTCATAAGTAATTTTGTCTAAAAGCTGAAACGCTTCTTAATTTTTTGAATGTAGCGAACATAATCTGTAATTGTTTAGAGGATTTTTTTGTAAAAGCATAACAAATACATATCTTAAAACTGTATTTGAGGAAACATTCATTTTTTTTAAAATAACAAATTAAGAAATTTCAGATTATTTATATTTCTTTGTATATCTTTTTGTTAGCTTGAAAAACATTCTTTGTTAAGAATTTTTATAGGTAATTTTAGTTTATGTATCCTTCATTGGTTGATTCTCTCTGGAAAATAATGTGGAATCTTTCGAGTTTGTGGTGTTTAATATACGTTAATTTAGTAGATGTTTCTCTTTTACGACTAATAACTTGAGATTACACGGTCATATTTTCTTCTGCAGGTAAGAAAGCATACACGAAATAACGTCTTGCAAAAATGCAAACTGAAACGTAAAGCAGTCATCCATTCAACAGGCTCGTCGTTGCTTAACTTGCCTGAAGTAGAGTGAGACTTCTTTTTATCTTTTATTAAATAAAAAGAGACTCTATCGTTTTTTGCAGTGATCAAATCCCATTAGAGTTTGTATATTATTTTCAATAATAAAGGGTTTTTTTTTTACATTTACAGAGAAACCTTACAATAATCCTACAGAAACCAGACAGATCTTAATCAAAGAAAACTTGATTCGTGCATTTTAACTTAGTCTTATTTAATATCTACAATATTATGTTACATTTTGTGCAACTGCAATAAAGGATTAACTGATACGGAATCTTTGGAATAAAAAATGGAGCTTGAAACGAAGAAATATTTATTGATTATATTTTTCGTGCACCAAACATCAATTTATTTTGATTGCAGGAGCACAGTTTTTAATTATAGCATAGCCCTACAGAGTGAAGAGTAATCTTTATTAATGAATTTTTAATTATTTAAGATATTTCATGATTGTTTTGTACTTCTTCATGTTAAACTATTTATTTAGAATGCTAACTAAATCATTATGTAATTTTCAACACATTCACGCTGATACTAAACGTCCCAGGGAAATAGGACATTTGTAAACAAGACGACTCACTGGTAAAAGCCTTCTTAGATTAATAGCAATATTCTAGACCAAGAAAGATTACTCTTTCATTGCTGCTCCCATTCTTCTCATTTATTTCATTTAGTGGAAAAAAGCTATATGTTAGAAAGAAAATTGTAGAAATCAAACTTACAAGTAAACATTTGACGGTGAAAATGGAAGAAGGTTTTATGGTAAATATAATCAGGACAATAGTTTGACTGCATGATGTCGAGAGTAAAAAAGATCTTTAAATAGATATTGCTTTTTTATTTGTTTAGCCCAACACCTAGGTTTAAAGAGGACAAGGACAATAAAAATCACACGGTTTGTACTAATTCTTCAACTGATGCTATATATTTAAATTGACTACAATTAGTTATGGAGTTCAAGTACAAAAGCTGAAAAAAAAAATTACGCGCGACGGACGATGATAGACGAAAGCACAAAAATAGGTGACGAGAAAGAATAGGTAAACTAAAAAAGGATTTATTAAGCCAAAGATATTTATCTTGAGGACAGCCTGAATGTTATAAAATTCTGGGCGGAAAGCTATGCGCATTTTACCTTTAATTTAATCAATATTTTATCATGTAAGTAATAGTATATAATTGGATTGGACATCAGACCTCACGCATTTTACCTTAAATCAGTATAAATTTTAATTTTAAATAAAAAGTCTTCTGAATTTTAGAAAACTTATGATAAGGTTTCCTAAAAAGAAAGTTGCAGATATAATCATGATAATCGCAGTTTGCATAATCAATATTTTGTAAACATCTCGGAAATTTTTACAAATTTGGCAAATATATACACTGTACATATGAACTAATTTTTGTTTCTGAAAATTTTAGACACAAGCTCGCATATCAAAAAGTTAATGTACAACAGACTTATGTGATGAAAATAATTGTAGCATTTCTATATTTTTTTTCTTTATTGGCCTGGGTTTTTACAAGAGTGCTCTTGAAAAAAAAATGTATGTTTTGATCTCGGATGTTTATTCAGATTTTATCTTCCATGATGTATCATATTTCACCCAACTGTTGGACACAATGATATTTGAAAGCGCCACCATTCCATGCTCGAGTAAACATTTTTACTACGTTCTGTTTACAGCGCTTAAAATATTCCCCTTGTCTTGAAGTTATTGAAACCGATATGAACGTGTTTAATACTAATAAAGAAAATATTTAAACATAATTCCTATTTGTTTCTTCAGTTTCAGTAAAATTTTCTTATTCTAATTTTTTGGTATTGTTTTTATTTTCATATTCATTTTATTTCAAATAATTATATTTTTTTAGATCGATCGCCCCTCGTAGTTTTATAGCTTTAATCGTCCGTGATTACAAATGGTTAGAATTTCGGAGTAAGGAGCTGATTCTTATGTTGCCAGAATGAGTACTTCTAAGGGTTGTGGAGACCGGTTATTCGGGAGAGACCTATAAACCGAAATTCCTTATCGCAATAAATACTGTTAAAAACCCCACTGATCAATGGCTATATTTGCCGATTATATTGTAGATTCTTTATATCAGGTCAAAACTGTGGATCACTAATATTTGAGAACCTTATCTTGCCAAACATTGGCTCTTAAAAGCAAATGATACAGATTAATCATTATTTTACCTTATTGGTGAGGGTAGAATTTATTTTCAGATTCAATTCAAATAAAAAGAAAAAAAAACAATTTTGATAAACAGATTGGCAGGAAGAGGTATTGGGTTGAATTGAGATGTTTTCTTCTTATAGAGTAACCGGTCACGGTAGCCTAGTGGTAGAGCGTTCGCTTCGCGATCGGGAGGCCCGGGTTCGATTCTCGATCGCGGCGCCGCGTCATACCTAAGACGTAAACAAAGGTAGTGACTGTTCCTTCGCCAAGCGCTCGGCACTAGAAGTGAAAGTCACGGGTCTTTCGGATATGACCTTAAAAACGTAGGTCCCGTGTCACGGTAGGCGCTGGCACGATAAAGAACCCTCACTGCTCAATGGCCCTGAGTGCCGAGTATAGGTCAAAATTTGAAGCCCTTCACCGGCATACGGTGACGTCCCCATATAATTGAAATATTCTCAAGAGAGACGTTAAACAATATACAATCAATCAATCAATCTTATACAGTAAAATGCGGTGTAATGAAGTCGCTGGGACCTCTTATTTTGCAATTTTTGTTATATACGTATAAGACACATATGGCAAATTCATCTGGATTCTTATTAGTTTCTTTCTAACCCAATTTTTTTGCGAGCTTTCCTTATGAGTGTGTTTTATTTTTTTTAATTTCTCAAATATCTTTTACCTCGAAAAAAAAACATGATGACTATAAAAGCTTTGAGGCACAAATGGATTTTCTCCATTTTTATTTCGTTCTTCAGCTCAGTTTTCTTCATCCTTGATCAGGGCTTCCGTGATTGATCTGTACAAAGAAGTATATTCTTGTTTCAGTTCATACCACAAATTGACTTTTTGGGTTTATTTCTTGTCTGACCACAAAAGTCACAAAGATATTGCTGTTTCTTCTGCGGATTCTATATATCAATAAAAGAATGAGGAACCGGATTGTACATGTATATAAAGAAGCAATTCTGACTGATATACTGAAAAGAAAAGGACCGCATCTTCACTTGCTTACAGATAATAGGGGCGGTAGATTTCTGATAATTTAATTTTTAAAGATATGTCGAAATCTTCTAACATGTGTTTTTAGTTTGAAAAATGAATAATATAACAGGTTGTTAATGCTAAATATAAACATGCTGTGAATTTAATTATATAGACATTAAAATGCAGTGATTAACAATTTAATTATATCTTTCGAGAGTAAGAAAAGAAGGAGTGAACTGATATCACAAATAACATCTTCATCCTTGTATATTTTAAAATTCAAACATTTTATTCTTAATTTACATAATAATACAATTTAATGATTTATATGTGACTTATATGCCGGATATATGTAGGGTCTACTGTTTTTTGGGAGAAAAAAACATTTTGTTTCTAATTTAACATTTTTTTCTAACAAGTCACTGAATTAAAATACTTAAGTTGAGTTACATGTATGTCAGCACCAACATTCTTTAATTTGCTTTTATGCAAAGAAACTAAAATAGAAGTCGGGTCTAATTGAAGATGATTTTTTGAATGACACGACACGTTTGACAAGGTGCTCTCAAAATATCTACAACTGTCACTTTTAGCACATGTAAGCATGAAACATAATATTTTAGTTCTTGAAGTAATACGACCCCTATATTGTATGCTAGCATATACTCTTTTAGCCAATCAGTATATCTTTTTATATAATACAGTGTTTTTACTCTAGAAATAGCTTTAGCGTAAATATACATCTTACAGCACATCAATAAGCCGAGAGAGATTACTCTTTAAAAAACTTAGTCAAGTTTATAAAACAAAAATCAGAGGAGGCATATAAATATCAAGATATAGATCCCCGGCTCTACGTTTGATTTAAATTTGTTTTTCTATCTTTCTCTTTGTAATAAGACGCATAACAGGTTTTAAATGTTTATTGAACAATTAATATGACACAGTTAAAACAAAGTATAAATGAAACGCACTAAAATATAATTACTAGCTGGTAAAATCCAAATAAAAAAATGTTATAATTATATATGCACTCCAAAGGAATAAGTCTAATGAGCATATGGCAAATTATGCTCAAAGGAAAAAAATAGAAGTTCAACACTTCTCCTGGGGACAAATCATTCCTGGATGTAAAAAAAGAAACTTATGTTTAAAAATATTCGAGTATGACAAATGGCACAACAAGCCAACGCTTCTGTCAAAGCCATAATTTTTCCACAAAATAAATGTTTATAATATGTACACATGATAGAAGAATTCACTTAACTCCATGTTATTCATCTTTGATTCGTTTTACATAGTTGTAAAAAAAAATCTCATGTTAAAATATTTTGGCCATGATAAATGTCGCAAAAGTTCGACCTTTCTCTCATAGTAATAAATATTCCACAGTTTCAAATCAAACCTAATTTTTTTTTATGTAGAAATGATTATCAGTTCATTACCAATGCGCGCATAAATTTTGCACAGTCAGTATTGAAATATCATTCATCGTCAGGCAATGCTGACTGTTGCTGTGCTGCAGATGTGTAATCAACATTCTCCGCGAATGAATTGCAACTTATTGACAAGAAAATATAAAACGCAAAACAGAATAAAGTAGTCATATCAAAAGGTTCGAATCATTAAGCATCGCCAATGAACAATAATCCACAAATTCTTATGGCAGAAATTAAATGAAAGCAAAGACTTCGAATCAATAATGGTGCTGGTTATTTTGGTCAAGGGCTTCCGTTGATCACAGTTAAGCTATATAAAAAAATTGTCAAATTTTTTTACAATTGTTTTAATTTTGAGATGCGAAAATTTATAATTACATGGTAAGGAAACCCTTGTTTCTAAAATAATGTGCAGATTTCATTACTCAATGAACACAAATGTCAAGAAAAAATTGAGCTAAATATGAAGTCGTGTCACTCACTTCCAAATGAACGATTTAATTCAAATGCCAACTATGATGTTGATTCTTGTAACTTTTGATAAAAATGACAAATGTTGAGCTTTAACAATTAAATTATTGAGATCTGATTAAGATTTCATGCAGGTCGCATGTTAGGCGCATGTTCAGGAATTTTTTTTTTTGAATTTATTTATGTAATTGCAAAAAATATACACCAAGCTCTCTCACTCTCATACCTGTTGGAGAAGATAAATACACACATGTAATCAAAGATATGATAAACATAGGATAAATACACCACATCAACATACATATAATATACATACATGTACATATAAACTGTGTTAATGTGCCCCCCTCCCCCGTCTTGATTTTATTAATTTAGAATCTACACTACCCCAGGATGCTTCCATCTAAGTTCTAAGTTTTACCTTTCCTGGCCCACGGGTTCTTGAGAAAAATATTTTCCTGTATATTTCTATATAAAAATCGGATTCCCTTAAGTGGCACCGCCCTACCCCGGGGGTAAGTATTTTGACAATTAGGATTCTACACTACCCGAAGATGCTTTCACATAAATTTCAGCTTTCTGGCCCAGTGGTGCTTGAGAAGAAGATTTTTAAAGATTTTACCTAAATCTTTCTATGCAAAAATTGGATTTCCTATTATGGCCTCGCCCTACCCCAGGGGGTCATGATTTTTACAATTCGGAATCTACATTATCCCAGGATGCTTTCACACAAGTTTTAGCTTTCCTGGCCCAGTGGTTTTTGAGATGATTTTTTAATGATTCCACCCTATTTTTGTCTTTTTGATTATCTCCCTTTGGAAGGAGACCTGGCCCTTTATTTTAATAATTTAAACTCCCGATCCCCTAGGATGCTTTTACCAAGTTTGGTTTAAATTGGCCCAGTGGTTCTTGAGAAGAAGTTGAAAATGTGAAAAGTTTACAGACGGACGGACGGACAGACTACGGACAAAATGTGATCAGAAAAGCACACTTGAGCCTTCGGCTTAGGTGAGGTAAAAAGATATCTCAAACGTAACCGAAAAAAACTCCTTCTGTGACTATAATTCAAATCTAATAGCTGTTACGTTCTTTTAGGTCCTGTGCAACAACATTCAAAATTGTAATTCATTGTACTCAATACTTTAAAATAATTGATCTTATAACTGCTGACCATTGTTATTGATTTAGAATGATTTTTTTTTTTGCTTTGACAAATCCAAAGTATTAATATTCCAAATACAGATAACATAAATGTCAAGATACGTTCTTAATAATGTTTATTAATATGTTATTGATTTTAAGAATTTTACGAGTAGTAGTCATGATTCGGAGCCTCTTTCCCTTCAGGCTTCAATATCGTTTTAATGTCTTGCATATCCGATAAGAGGGAATGCAACATGTCTTTTTGTGATTTTTCTCGCTCACATTCTTCTTTCACTTTTTCAATAATAGCATCTTCATCTTCCTCTTTTAGGGTCAGCTTTTGAATGAAATAAATTTTATCCAAATACTTCTTCCCAAGGAAGGTTTCCAACCTTTGGCAAATATCTGATATCAACAACCAGGTGTTATCAAATTCCGTCTGCGATGTCGAAGCTGAGCATACATGTGCAGTCAAACTGTTACGGATTGACCTTATTCTCTCAATATCATCACCAACAGTTATGTCTCCTGTTTCAGGCTCCTCACCCCATTTTCCTTTTGATGGTTTAGGGATCTTTGAACAAACGTTTCTGATCAAAGTGTATGTTAATGAAATATCAAAATTCTGATATCCAGAATTTTTTGAATCAAGTAAAAGGTGTTCTTGCTCTGGGCGCATTCTTTTAAAAACAGGCGACGCTTTCACTTTGTTAAAAATATGAGAAGGGTGTATCTCTAGCTCTAGGATGTCTCTGCACGCTTGACTTAACACATCGTTTGTAGCCATTCCAAGTTTTGCAAATCTAGATCGGTCGCTAAGGTCTGCGACAGAAGCCATTGCAAAGCAAAAATCGCTCGTCCTCATCTGAAAAGAAGTTCCTTGTATTTGTAAAAAAAGGTAATTGGTATATTAAAACTTGACCTTTTACACAAGTTTCATTGTTGTCTTATGATAATATATTTATTGTATTGTTGTGGAAAGGGTTTGATATCATCGCCCCTTTTACCAAACTACACTATTCATCTCCCAAGAAATAGGGTATTGAATAATTTACTTATTTTGTTTTTTAATTATTTTTTCAGGTACGTTTATTGATTAAAACATCTTTTTTGAACAACTGATAGGGAATAAAAAATAATTACCTTTTCCCAGAATCTCCTTGTTTCGTATACGTCTACTGGGTGTTTTCTCCCCAGAGGACAACATGGACATTGTATGTCATTATTTAATCTACAAAGTTCTTCCTCTGGTATAAACGACATCTCTTGACATTTGTATCCCCTCTGGAAACCCCCATTTGTCTTTTCAGAGAATGTTTTTGTGAGCTCGTTTAAGGCATTATGTATTAAGGAACCTATTTCACAGGAGACATCAGTATCTATCACCAAAGAGCTGGGTTCGACAATTACTTGCAACTGAATATCTTTATTGAATATACGGAGCATAACAGTGTGGTTTTTGTACTCAAACACCGCAGCTGTTTGAAAAAGACATTTGCCATCTTCATCTGATGCAACATTCCATTTAAGGGAACTCATGCAATAGGCTACGAGCCTATAAAACACAAACATTGCAAAGGAAATGAATCGAAAGCACAAAATTGATGAGCCTTCTGAATTCGGTTTGATAATGTTTTGATCAAATTCCTTTTTGTTCATGCAGGGTACATACCAAGACGTTGCATTATCAATATCACCAATAGTAACCAACATTCGGAGTCTCTCCATGTAAGACATTAGCTCATGTTTGTATCTGATGAATGATACTGTGTTTTGTATGTCTGATTTTTCGTCTTTCCAAAGAGCATCAACTAGTGTGCTGAAAAGTTCTCCTGTCTGATTAAAATGCTCCCATTCTTCTAAATGTTGTCGCCGGCAGTCTTTATTAATGTGCTTCTTGTCCGCTATAAGCTTGGAAAATGCATTAGAAAACCATTGAATGCCAAGAATTGCATGTGTTTGCGTAGCTTCTCCATTGAAATACAACATCAATCCATGAGCATGGAAGAACGATAAAAAATACGAAACTTCTTCGCTGCTTTCAAGGCGATATTCCTCTGGGAGTTTTTTATTCAAGTTTTGAATTTCGTCACAGGAAATGATTGGTTTTCCAGTATTTTTTAGGAGATGTTCCAGTAGGGCCCAAGACGAGGGAACTGGTATTTTTGTGTTCAGCTTATCCGATACAATGTCCACAATTGCATTCTTCAACGACTGTAAATCCTGTAATTTTCCCTTTTCATTCATTTCTATAAGTCCAAATGCAAATTCGTCTTCCTCTTTGCTGGAATACTCAGAGAGCCATAGCCTGTCCTCTCGTGGTAGTGATCTCCACAAACCCTCAAAAAATTTCTCTATGTCCTAAATTGAATGGACATTTTTATCAAATTATTTTTATCATAGTGAAGTAATCAAAAATTGTCTTTTAAAAAACTTACATGCCTCCTAATATTACTACAGATACTTCGAGCGAACTCAGATAATGAGATCCTGTTGATACGCTGATACACTTACTACAGTTTTATTTCAATTATCTATTCAAATTTTGTAAATATGAACTTGAACTTTATAAAGGTTAAGGTTTAATACATTAATAATCAAATTTCGAAGCTCACATTGACGAATATTATGCGTTAGTATGGCAAATGTTTTTTTCTAGTTAGTGTCCGTTTGTAAATCAATATCTATGCAGATTTGGTTTTAAAAAAATACAGATTATTTCTATAGAGTATTTGAGGTAATCTCTATTGTGCAAAACCCTAAAACGATACTTTATAGGGTGTATTTAAAATGGTGTTCTAATTATAATTTTGTCTTATTTAAGCAGTTTTTTGAAAATCCGTTCAAAATTTAACTGCCAAATTAGCATTCTTTTTTATCACTACTAAATAAACCCTAAAGAAAATGAAACGACTTTGTTTAGTCTGTTGTATTAACAATACAAATGGTGTATTATTTACTAATGTTATGATGATCGGTATTCAGAGGTATACTAAACGTACTCAGCTTAATCTTAGAGACGAAAGTTCCTCTATTTTGCAATATGAAAATTTCCTGTGTCCCTCGAAAAGTTATGCTGACCTTATTGAAATAACTTTGGACAATCAAAACACCCGCTTAAGAATCCTATTAAACTGTATTCTGTTCTTCAAAAAATGTCTTTTATATATCAAAAATCCATAAGATACATATTACATATTTCCATGTCATTCTGAGGTAGGGCAAAACTTTCTAAAATGCAAACAGTCCAAAAAAGGAACAGATCACTTACATCTTCAGTTTTGCCTTCTGCATGTGTGATAACAATAAATACTGGTGCTTTAGGACCACTAAACGATTTGATGGAATCCAACCAGAATTCTATATATCCTTTTAAGTAAATAACATTCATTATTATTCATTATATACAAATAAATAGCTTTCAATGATTGTGGAGTATTCAATATCTTTCTTGATGTCGCGAGTATATGGAACACTGTATTTTATCAAACTTTTTGATATTTCCTAGTATGAATTTTTTTAATTGGGATAATTTGAAACATACAAATACCAGTACATACTTTTATAAGTCCAAGTAGAAAAAACGGATCTTGGTTGTTGTTCTTGGTCTCCGCTGACATCTTCAAAGTTCTTTGTCATGTCCAACACAAGTATATAGAAAGCATCTGAACTCATGTAAATTTGGTGGCATGCATAATAAGCAAATTGTCCAGCAAAATCAATCATACTGATACTTATCTCATTCTCTTGTGTGTCCAGTATCTTTTTTATTACCTCCGGTGACAGTGTTTCAGCAACTAAAGCGTAGCTTTGAATTTCCATGTCTAACCTGCCACTTTGTTGATTCGACTTGTCAGAGATAGGTTCCATCTTAACTTCAACATCAGTCACGTTTTCTGTGTTGGATCCATTTTCTTGAGGAGAATCTTCATTCCCATCATTTTTGACAGTAAGTGAAGATTTTGGTACTCTGATCAAGGGGTTATGAGAAAGATGTTCTGTTGCTAAAGAAAAGATAGTCATATAATCATAAAATCAACTTTTATTCCTGAATTATGTAGAGTTTAAGCCAAAATATACACACCGTTTTACAACATTTTGTCGTGCTGTTGCCATGTTTCATGCACATTTTTAGGCCTTTAGGTACCGACTGAGCTTCCAGAGTAAAAAAGGCTTTGAAAAGCATTTGCTGAACCCCTCAATGTAACTTTGTATGCATTTTCATGAAATTTATTATTAAAAACATAGGTAGTCAAATCAAAGTTTACGAATCTTGCCTCGACGAATGTAATATAGCAAATATTACATCATTTTTTTTTTTTCCTTTTTTTTTTTTTTATTTTAACTTTCACATTTATATCCAACAAGTATATACAATAGTATGTTCAGAAATATATCTTCCTTGAAGTATCTAATATAGATAGGTATACAAGTATTAAATTTACAGAAAGACATCCACAAGTTCACATTTGATCAAACACATGTGAAAGTTGTTTTAATATAGGATAGAAAAAGGAGGAGAAGAAGAAAGAGGGAGAAGGAGAGAAAAAAGAAAATCCAAAAGAGAAAATCAAAAATATATAGGGGGCATAGTGTTGTTTTTTTTTCTTTACATTAAGGGGGGAGGTATACAGATTAAGATTTTGTTTCTTGCAAAAATTCTTAAATACATATTTATATGTAGACTTGTACATATGAATCATATCAAATCACAGATGCTCTGCCAGTTTTTCTCATACTCTGTATATCTACATTGTTTCAAAAGTAAAAATTTCTCAATCAAGAATCTTTCCACAATTATTGTTTTTAACGGCATTATGCTTAGAACAGAAGGATTTTTATATTTAGTTGAAAAAATATAATTCTTAGTTATCAGTGTCATCAAATTTTGCACTTTATGGACATCCTTATTCTTATATGTTTGCCAAATAATATTGTTGTTCTGTCAAAAATTACAGATATATTAAACTTACATAAAAACCATTCCTCAATATCACTCCAAAGCTCTTTTACTAAATTACATTCAACTAAAAGATGTTCAATTGACTCAATGTCAGTCTTACAGAAACTGCATGCTGGAGATTCTTTCATCTTAAGTTTAAAAAGATATAAATTTGTAGGAACTATTCTATGTAAAATTTGAAATTGTAGCCACTGCAGTTTAGATTCTTGTGTAATTTTAAATGGGAGTTCAAAAATTTTACTCCATTCTTGCATGGTGAATAGATATCCCTTTTCATTCCATTTTAAAATGGAAGTACTTGTTTCTTTCTTTCTATTAATAAGAATGTCATACATGTCTTTACAGCCTTTCATATTAATGTAAAACATCTTCACAGAACTGGGTAAATTTGGACCATAAGAAAGAAATATATTCATTTGGTTTTTGCTAACAAATCTATCGCACACAGCCTGTTTCAAACCAGAAAATTCAACAAAATTTGTTTTTACACCAAGGTCTTTAAAAGCGTCTAAACTTAAGAAATTATTATCTAAGTTGAACAAGTCACTTATGAAAACAAAACCAGCATTAAAGTAGCTTTTAAGAAAGACAGAAGACCCACCTATGATTATTTTTGGATTATACCATATGTGTTCTTGGAATATCTTTTTATTTTTCTCTTGCTCTGCAAAGCATATTTTGAGCCAGCTTTTAAGGACATCTACCCAAAAAGTGTTTGTTATTTTCTTACATAATTTAGCAGTAAAGTCTGTACCCATTAACCAAAGATTTTTAATATCTGTGTTTATTTGTGATTGAAATAATTTTACCCACTTAGAATCAGAATGAATTAATCTTCTTATCCAACTTGATTTTAATGCTATTATAAACTCTGAATAATCAACCATTCTAAGGCCGCCATCTCTGTAGTCTTGAATTATAGTATTTCTTTTTATTTTATGGACTTTACTTCCCCAAAGAAAAAAATAAACTTCATCCTCAAATACTTTTATAATTTCTAATGGTGGATTAGGTAAAGTAAGAATCAAGTGATTTAATTTAGGGATAATCAATGTCTTAATTACAGTTAACCTACCAATGGGGGTTAATTTTCTTAGTTTCCACTGATTCAATACCTTTTTAATTTCACTTAACTTTGATGTATAATTAAGATTAATCATGTCTTTTAAATTTACAGAAAACTTAATCCCTAAAAGATCAAAAGTTGTGCTATTCCAGTCTAACTTCCACCTAGAATGATGATATACATCTTTTGAAAATTTTTTACTACCAATCCATATCATTTTTGTTTTTTGAATATTTATTTTGAGCCCTGATAAATTTGCAAAGTAGTCTAATTCTCTGAGAATTCCATCCATAGATTCAGGCGATCCATCAGAAATAAGTGATGTGTCGTCTGCATACTGAGAAATCTTATACTCTTCTCCATCTATTGTTATACCTTTTATATCTTCATTTTTACGAATTAAAATACCCAAAATTTCAGCACACAATAGGAAGAGGTATGGAGATATAGGATCCCCCTGTCTACATCCTCTTTCTGGATATATATAATTAGAGATAAACCCATTTTGTATGACACAGGACTTAATATTGCTGTAAAAAGTCTTTATCCAGTTTTTAATTGATGTTCCAAAATTGAAAAAATCAAGTGTTTCATAAATAAAATTCCACGAGATAGTATCAAAAGCCTTTTCAAAGTCTATCAGCATTAAAAGTCCTGGTATTTGATTGCATTCTGTATAATCCATTATGTCATAAATCAATCTAATATTTTCTCCAATATATCTTCCTTTTAAAAATCCAGTTTGATCTGTATGCATTAATTTATTTAAAACTTTTTTTATTCGTTCGGCTATACACCCAGATGCTAATTTATAAATCTCATTTAAAAGGCTAATGAGGCGCCAATCTTTTAAAAATTCTTTTGGTTTTCCTGCTTTTGGTATACAAGTAATTATTCCTAGTCTATTTACATCTGAAAATTGCATTGATTCATTTGCATTATTTATTGCCCTTGTCACAAATATACCAATATCTTTCCAAAAGAACTTAAAAAACTCGCACGTAAATCCATCTGGACCAGGACTTTTATCATTTTTCATGTTTTTCAAGAAATATAAAACTTCATCTTTAGTTATTGGTCCCTCTAAACTTGCTGATTCAGTCTCACTTAGTCTTGGTATATCATAATCTTTTAGTCTATTGTAAATGCTATCATCTGTTTTTACATTTTCTCTTTTTTTGTATAAATTTTCATAAAATATCTTTGTTTCATTCAAAATGTCCTCTTGATTGGATATCGTCCACCCATCTTCTTTAGTAATTTTAGGAATTTGTTTACTGATATAATTTCTAGACTCTAGACTTGCAAAATATTTTGTTGGTTTTTCCCCTTCCTCAATACATTTAACTCGAGATCTAATGCACTGGCCTTTCATTTTATTTATTCTAATTTTTTTCAATTTCTTTTTGTTTATTTGATAGATTATCTACAGTATTTTCTGTTATGTTCTGTTCCAGGTCTAATATCTCTTTTTCTAACTGGGCTTCACGCTCTTTTATTTTCTTTTTCTTGAAGGAAGAATATGATATTGTTTTCCCCCTAATTTCCATTAGCAGAGTATCTAGAAATAATTTATCACATATTGTTAATTGTAAATTTTCATCATTCACAGTACTTAAGTTTTCCATGTTATAAACTGGACATGCATACTGGCTTTTGACCTCAGTTATCTTTTGCTTAATCAATTCCACATAGTCCTTATCTGTTAACAGAGAGTTATTTAATTTCCAGAAACCTTTTCCTTTTGTGAACTCATTTAGTTTGCAATATGCAACAACTGGAGAATGGTCAGAGCGATAACTATTTTCATGTTTTATATTAGGTATCATGGGCAATAAAGATTCAGACATAAGGAAGAAGTCAAGTCTTGCCTGTTTAATTGGATTTTTCCGTCTCCATGTAAATTGTCTAAGTTTGGGATTAATTTCTCGAAAGACATCTATCAGATTCAGAGTATCTTTTTAATTTAACACTTCTTCTCTTGCATTTGGGTTATTTATGTTTTTATAGTTCATAGAGTCCAATTCTTTATCTAGGATCAAATTAAAATCTCCAACCATTATTATATACTGTGATGAATAAAAATCTTCAATTTTTTCCAAAAGGTTTGGTCGAAAGACATCTATCAGATTCAGAGTATCTTTTAAATTTAACACTACTTCTCTTGCATTTGGGTTATTTATGTTTTTATAGTTCATAGAGTCCAATTCTTTATCTAGGATCAAATTAAAATCTCCACCCATTATTATATACTGTGATGAATAAAAATATTCAATTTTTTCCAAAAGGTTTGAGTAAAAAATAGGTGTATCTAAATTTGGACCAAAAATATTTACCAATAAAAAGTTTAAACCCTCGATAGTCACATCTACAATCAGAAAATTTCCAGTGTCATCTTTACTAGTTTTATGTACTTCAAACTCACAATTGTTGTTAAAAAGTATTGCAACCCCACGAGAATTGACTTAAATGAACTAAAAAAGGCCTTGTATCCCCATTGTGACTGTAAAAAAATTTCTTCACTACTTGTAAAGTGTGTATCTTGAAGAAAATATACATTGTACTTTTTACCTTTGAGGTAATTCAAAACGTCTCTTCTTTTGTTTTTATCACCCAGGCCCTGGCAGTTTACTGTGAGTATTTTTAACTGGTTATTGTCAACTTGGTCCCCCATAACACGAATGGTAGATTTGTATTGTCAACCCCCAAAAAATGAAAGCAGTAAGAAAGAAAAGAAGGAAACTGATAGACTTAAACAAAAATGAAACATATTTACAAGCAGCAGGTTTCGTAGCCTCTGATGTGGTCATAACGAAGAGAAAAATTAGCCGAATCGGGCTTTTCTGATGTTTAACAACAAAAAAATACTTTCATGCCCCTCTTAACCGGACATTATTACTACAACATAAAAATAAAGTGTGTCCGGATAAACTATACACTCCCGGAGAAAAAACATACGACAAACATAAACCTTTTAACCGTAAAAAAGACATATAAAGAAAAATATTAACTATTTTCAAATAGAATAAAACGTTGTAGCTTTAAGGAGACAATAGAAATAGAGGAAATGAATTTAAAACATTTTTCCTCTTTTTTTTTTTAAGCAAAAAGATGAATATTAAATTTTCTAAAGGCCTATCCACTAAATAAATGGTAATATATGAATATACAGAATTACAATTAAATTTCGAAAAAAAAACCAAGAAAAAGGGAACTTACAAATATTGCATGTTTACATGCAGTATCAAAGTTAATACATGTATATTGTTTTCAGGTACAAGAGTTAAACTGGTAAATGCATATAAAGTACGTAAGCGCTTTTTCATACACCTACAAAAATAAAATGTCTACATGTATAGTACTTATTAAGTTTATAGAAACATTATCCAAAGATAACAGGAAAAGTTAGGTGTTAAATAATTCATTCTTTGAACTGTTCAGAGTTTATCGGCAGCGTTGAGCACGGCATCGCATATGATATCGAAGCGCCTTGGCCCGATATGGTTTCCCGATTTCCTTGAAATGACGAATGCGACGTTAGTGGCACTCTGATCTCCTAAAAGTCGGACCACTCTCCTACCTGTGCCGTATTCTCCGTCATCGCAGTATCCATCGCGGATGTTCCCTTGTGCATCTTGTATCTAGGACGAAATGGTGCGCGTTGGCTGAGTTTGGGTCGCTCATAACTTTTTTGTAAAACTGTCTGACCTATGCATACGTACTCGCCTTTGTTGCCACCGCTTTGAAGACATTGCCACCCTCATAGATAGGATCACTTGTCACCGCCTCTATCTCGTTTAACTTTTCCTCTTCTGCCTCATCCACAAAGAGTAGATCTTCAGCTCTAGGCGTGGTAACCTTTTCCTGATACACATTTCCGTTAGGAAACACAACTTTATTCCAAATTATTTTATTCTCTATTCTGTTCATTCTGTACTGTGTATTAATCTCTTTAAGCCTCCTTCTACTTTCGTTAATTTGCACTGGTGTTTGAGGTGTAATGTAGCAAGGTAAGGCACTTTTCTCCTTGTTCTCTTTTTTCTCCTTTTCCCGCAGAGCTCTTTGGGCTGCCAGGATCTGGTCCTTATCTTTAGAATCGCGTAGTTTTCCCGTAATGGTTCTGGGTTTATTGCCTTGCATTTGAGGTCCGTTACGATGGATTCTGACAAAACCGATATCCAGTTTTAAATGATCACTTATGATCTGGTGAACTTTTGCATTTAGATCCTCGTTTTCCTCTTCTGCCAGATTATGGATCAGAATGTTATCTCTCATAGATCTTCCTCTCAGGTCTACAACCTCACTTTCTTGCTGTGTCACTTTCTGTATAAATTCACAACGATCGACTTCAACAGCTGAAGTTCCTTACGGAGGGTAATATTTTCCTGTGTTAAAGTTTCAATTTCAGCGTGGTTGTCTTCGTGCTGTTGAGCGATGTATCTAATTCTGTTGTCCAGTCCGTCCTCATTCCACAGATCCTTCTGCATGTTGTTCAACGACTCTTGTAGAGTATTAAAAGAGTCCATCTTTTACATCATTTTTTTAATAAGTATGTACACCCGGAGATAAATATCCATGCAAGTGTATTTTAATTAGAACTTTTAATTACTTGAGAATACACTTGATTCAAACAAAAAACCTTTTCACTTATCAAGAAAAAATGTTTTTCAATTATTCAAACATTGAAGCAAGCATCCTTAGGTTTATCTGACAGGCATCTGACAGGCCAAAACATTAAGTAGTCCAAAAACGTTATCCTGGTTACTCATCAGTAACATGCTTCCTGATGAAGCATCAAAAGCTTGTCTGCAGGACTCGATCCACAGATAAATCATACATGCTAATTTTTTGAAAGTATGATTAAATTTAATCTTCTTTAACCTTGTCACTTATATGAAAAATATAGGTCACATCCATATTCAGCATCCGAAGCACGTCTGTAAGTATCCATCCCTATATACATCATCAATGCAATCAAGGTAATCCTTATACTTTCTTAGTAATGGATCTACTCCTAAAACTTTAAGCGAGACGCCGGCGTCAACGTCTTACATGTAGATTACGCTCACCTCATCTTTGTCAATTTGAGTAAAAGATAAGTATAAGTTTAATATATTGAAAGCTGAATGCACATGGAAAAGAGAGATACATTATTCTGGTCTACGTGAAATATTGCTGTTAAAAGATCAATTTACGTTAGTATGCTATTGAATAGCTGACAATAGCAATGAATTGTCACAGCAAGGTAATTAAAGATTTTTCTATGAAACTGGGGGACCAAAAATGTGGTTGACCAAACACTATTCAATAACAAAGTAACATCAAATACAAATCGCCCTATATTGCTTGGATTTTGACTGGAAAACTGCTTATGTGGCATAAAACCAAATACTGTAAAACGAGAATATTTGGCGCAATACAAATTTTAGCGCTTTTGGCACAAGAACCCCTAAACGCTATAATTTATTTTGCGCCAACAGCTTTCTAAATATTATTTTTTGTGTGTTCAAAGCTTTCACATAAGTACATGTAAACCGGAACGCGCGATAACGTAATGTCGAAGGGTCGTTGGATTTTAAAAACATTGGCACTGCACGATCGAGAAAGTTCTACCAAATTATAATTTTATTCAACGTCGTATCAATTTTGTCAATTATATATGTCCTTATCTAATTCGAAATCTTTCCTAAATTTCTAATGAAACAATATACTATCGGATATGGTCAGAAACCTTTTATTGTCTATAAAAGTAAAACTGACATATTTTAGAAGTTTTGATTTAAAAAAAATGCGAAGTGTCTTACCCATTAAAGACCCCTCTTTCACAGAAAATATATGTTCATAAACTTGAAGCCCTCTTGTAGATTTTACTTCTTTAATTTCCTCTAGACCTTTCCCCATAAGACTGTATAAAAGAGTTGTTTTCCCAGCTTCAGCACATCCAACAACTATTCCTCTTGCGTGACTCACTGTTGTCTCTTGAGTTCGCATGTGTTGCAAAAGATGTTCAGTTGAATTCTCAAAATCTGATTGAAATTTCATAAAGTTACAGAAGACGATGAGTTACAACAACATATGCATTACGTTTCTCTTTAAACATTTACTCAGATATAGATATATCGACAACGTATAGTCATTTAACAATGGGTATTTCCATTCTTTTGTCGATAAACATATCCTTGTATTCTTCATGCAAAAGATTACACAGAATCTGACACCGCTGATTCATACTTGGTAATTTTACTTGAAAAAGGCGTTAATGGTAACGAAACAACCAAGCTCTATGATAAACGTGATGACTTACACTTTCCTATCATCAACTACCCTTACTTATATTGCAATATACCTTTATCAACTTCACAGGAAGATTATATATCTCACTTAATTCCATAACGAGGTAAATTATTGACTAGCAAGTTGATGAAACAAGCATTTCAACAGTCTCGTTTAAAGTCATCATTTCGTATGTTGAGCAGGGGATGCTCAATAGCAGTAGTCTCGTTTAAAGTTCTATGGTCGATACAATTACATTTCAGAAAAAAATATCATTCAATCAAATGCTAACTGTAGTTTTTCATACCTATTGTTAGTTCATTATTTATACTGAATTGACGACGAATTTTACCGTTATTTCTTGACGATGACAAGAAGCAAACGGTGGATGTGGCCACTCAGCAGAGGATGCTCACTCCTCCATGGCACCTGATCTCACCACTGATTTTTAGAGGTTTGTGTTTGCTCTGCACTTATTGAGTATTTTGAATTGACCTTGATATTGATATACTGTTCGTTTTCTCCATATCCTTCAATACATGTATAATACAATTGTGCACTTGTTTTGAAAGCCTTGATACCTATGATTTTTATTTTTAAAATGTGTTTTCGATCAAGTTTAACTGGAAAGTACATAAAAGGTGTTTATACGCATTTTCTGAAAATGTATTTGAGATTTTTTGGTTTACTAATGTGTACAAAGTTTTTTAATATTAAAACTTTGTTTTGTAATAGATCAAAAATTTACTCCTTTTAAGAAAACAATCATGAAGAATATTGAGAGATATAGAATTAAAATTGCTTCATGAATTTTTTTTTCCAAGCTAAATTTTGAGACTTTTTGAATTACATTATTAATTGAACAATTATTTTTAATATCTGGTGATCGGAGTACCTGAAATCAAATATGGTAAAAAATAAACATGGTACAAGAAGTGGATTTATTAGTTGTATACATTATGATGTAACATTTTCATCTCACCTGTATGGAGTGCTACATTTTCAGGTGAATGATGTTCTTTCACAATGACTATAATTTTTTTATTGAATAGGGTCTCCGTCTTAGAATCCTGCTTACAATGGTACAGATGGCAACAGTAAGTTCCAGAGTCTTCAAGTCTTGAAAAAGTGTTTAACATAATCTGTTAACTCATTATGTTTATTCCTGAACATTTCTTATTAATTCAGATATTGATCGGAAGTGACATTTCTCATAAATGTTATTTTCTATTATTAAAACACAGAGCCAGTTGCATGAGGGAATTACTCATACTTTTTTTTTTACTTTTATCCTTAAAAATAAATTATTTATATAGATAACATGGAGAATACACTAACCTTATCCAATAATAAGATATTAAAAACTAATGACTTAGGTAAACACAATTCCCAAGCGCTCACCTGAGTTGCATTTTCCTTATTTTTGTTATCAGAAGATTTTTAACAAGAGGCCCATGGGCCATATAGGTCACCTGAGCATCATGCAACAACTTTCCAGTGATTGAATTTGGTTTATATTTTAAACTAGACGCTATGACATTCACAATTTTGAAAGAGCCACCATTATAACTATACACTTAGCAATTGCTTTGTTTAATTATTTAATACCCATAGACAGGGTACGGGAACGAAAAGTGCATTTCAATGAATCAGTAAAACTAGTATTCAACAATAATACTATTGTTATTCTAGTGCTACCACAAATGAACTCCTGACCGTACATGCACACATTTCACAACTTTGGATTAAGCATTCTTGCTTTTCAAAATGTTTAAATAAAACCAAGGAAAGACTTCAAACAATACAATTTAAGCATATAAGTAACCCCCCCTCCTTCTCTGGTACTCTAACCAAGGGCCTAACAAGTAACATTTCCGGGAGAATGACCCGATCTCATCATAGCTATATAGGAATTTCATCTGCTTATCCCCTTTCGCGGCATATACGCATTTCTATGCATCTGACTTGAAAAACGAGTATAGTGTGAACAAATGTCCATTACTTCGTAAAAACTGCAAATATCAGAATAACTTTTGAACCATTGGAAAGAGAAAATAATGCAATAACACATTATATAGAATTTTTTTATTAGTTGTACCAGCTTTTTGATAGCTTGAGTTAAACTTTGCGCACTATTTGAGCGATTTTGCCATAATCCATGCAGTGGTAATACGTACATACCGGTATGTAATATGTATAAATGCTAAATTCTATTATATATGTGTAATAAAATACACTGTATCTATTTAGATATATTTAACTAAGCCAAAACAAATATAGAATAAGAAATCGTTTTTGAATCAATGGAAATCCCAGCATGAGATGGTGTATTTCGTTGCCATGGCGACTGAAAGGATATTTTCATGATCATTTTCAGAAAATATACTATACCTGCTTTTAGAATATACATACATTTGTATATACAAAATTTACAAGAAATACCCGAAAAAAGCATTGAAATCTGGATATCAATTTGTCTAGAAACACAAATGTACTTAAAATCTTTGCCATAGAAAGGGTTAATACAAAGCAGCATTAAATATTTTTAATGTTAAGGTCATACGCAACGTAGTTTGAACGTCATTGGGTTCTTCCCACTAAATGAAGGACCATTATGCAACACATTAAATGTCTATATATGGATATGTACACCTCTTTTTAAACAAGTTTTGATGAAACTAAATCTAGAATTTTGATTTGTAAATTTATACATTTTTCTTTGAATAAGGCCAAAAGTTTCATAATTTGATATCTTTTCAATATCCCTGGTAACACATGCTGATTCTTTGTCTAAGAACATGTAATGATATTATAAGTTTAGATTTAGAAGATCTTGAAAATTCATCAGTAGGTACGGTGCCTTGTGTATGTCCTTAAATATCTTTTACTAAGCAGTTATATGATAAGACTGTCCGAAAGCTTAAAATGCCTTGAAAATATACATTTTATTCCAAGCTAGATTTTAATTTTAATATGTAATCTTTGTTTGAAATTGCAGACAACTTCAGATGATAGTTTTAACCTATTTTATTTTGAAGTTTTTCCGTGACGTCACATGGTTGTGTTGATCACGTGGCGAAAATTTGTGATATTCCTAATTGTTGCACAAAAATTGCTTCGGCACAAGTGCAAAACAAAAGTATTGTGCAAGGTTTGTCACATAGATCAATTCGTCGTGATCTCTAGTATATAGAAAGTGTTGGGGGCAGGTTTAATTCTTACTCGTTAAGAAAAATATTTTACGAGAAATTAAACTTAACAACATAAGAAGGGGAATTTTCCACTCTTTATCGCGATTTATACAAAAATGCATAATCCACAAACAATTCCCAAGCAATATTCAGTGAGAGGACGTACTTCTTTTGTAGATTCACACAGAGTATCTTTAATTTGTCCTTGTTTATCACTAGTGCCAGTCCAATATAAACACGATTCATAAATTCCAACTCTGTCTTCTGACGTGTAAGGGGGCGTTTCAAACGTAATTTTTTGCTATTGTTTAAATATATGCATATCGGACAAGAAAAGAAATAAGGATATTAAAATTTCAGATGTTCAATATCATAACAGTACACTCGAGCTTAAATTCAATCCTAATACTTGAATTAAATAATAAGTCCCTAAAACAAATCTACGTGCCCTATAAAAATAATGACATCTTTCCCGTCATGCCAGCTCAAGTATGCAGTGACCTGACGTCATATTCTATTATGACGTAATATCTAGGTAGTTCAGAGAAGTTACTACGTTTGAACAGTTTGATATTTTATGGGCAGCTTTATCCTAGCTGCGTATGAAATCAAAAGAGCCCCGCCCTAACACCAGAATCTATAAAATTCACAATAAAATGTATGTAGTTATTTTTTTTAATACTCAGGGGCAGAGAAAAAGATTTAGAAGAATTAATGTATTTTTACTATGAAATCAATAGAGCCCCGCCCTAAAACAAGTAAATTCACATTTCTGGAAGAAGAATTTTTTCTCATCAATACTATTACTTGGTTTATTTAATACCCAGGGACAGAGAAGATTTGCAAAGAATTAATTCATTTTCACTATTAAATGAATGGAGCCCCGCCCTAACACCAGAACCCCTGATCCTGGCGCCATAAAATACACAATTTTGAAAGAGGCATTTTTGCTCATCATAACTATTTACTTAATTAGTTTATTTAATTCACATGGGCAGAAAAGACGATTTTTGAAGAATTCATGTTTTTTTACTATATAATCAAAAGAGCCCGCCCCAAAACCAGAAAACCTAACTTTGGGGCTATAAAATTTTTAATTCTTGAAGAGACATTCTTACTCATCATAACTATGCATTTTTATTAGTTTATTTAAGAGTCATTCTCTGTAAGCATCAAAATGGGCTGGAAATTGATTTTCACAGATTTTGATGAAACTTGGTGAAATAACTACATTATAAGCCCGATTTACAAAAATATTATTGAAAGTGACCAACTGGTCTTGTTTCCATGGCAACCAGGTTACCTGTTTTTGCACAAGGGTGGAAAATACCTGTAACACAATGAGCGTATAAATTATAAGTTTAATTGATATATTAATTTGTACAATACAATTATCTATGTTTTAATATTGTGTTATGAATTATAATTGATACTATCAGTGTGTAGAGCGACGGACAATAATATCTTATATTACGAACTTGTTTACAAACTTTGGGAGATAGAATACAATTACAGAGCGTCTTCATTTGATGGACAATTAGTTTTTACGATGTGTTGTTCTCGAGCATTGACACTTCCAATCAGACTTTGTGCAGAGCTGCAGCCATCTAATTAACTGAAGAATGTGCAAGATGCATAATGTTAATGTAAACAGAGGACATTGCCGTATCCTATAAGGAGATGGGAGACAAAGCTTCAGTGAGGGGCGGACAATATTAATATTAATGAAGTGACATTCTATTTAACTAATTGCTATTACCAAATATGTGAACCCTATGATGCAGCTTCTTGTACAAAAGGTGTGCGCACTGAGTATCAATAGCTTTTACGATCCTAGCTCCGAGATGAACTATGAGAGCTTTTAACATCTTAGCTCCGAGACGGACCATGAGAGCCTGTACGAACTTGGCTATGAGATCTTTGTGACACAATGACTACGAGAGCTTTTACGAACTTAGCTCCGAGATTTTTATAATTGAACTTTTCATGTACCATTGTTTGTTTAACCTTTGCTGTGACTTTATAATAAAACTATGAACTAACAAAAGTCTTCTTAATCCAAACACATTGGCTAATTGTGTTATATACCTAAAATGATATTTCTTATCATTAATGTACATTTGATTAATAAAGGTGATTATTTTTAATTTTTTTCCATTAAAATAATTTGTTATTTGTATTTTCTAAACAAAAAAGTCGAAAAAAAAGTTTGGACCTGCCGTTAAATGCCAAATAACATAGAAAATTGCTTTAAAAAAGATGGGTTGAACATAACAATGTACACAAAAAACGCAGGCACTGGTGGAATATTCTGATGCTCTGAATTTCACCTTATACATTTATGAAGAACATATGAAAAAACTGGATAGGTATTATTTACTTTAAGAAAATAAATTGATGGTAAAGTTTGTAAAAATCTCTAAATTTACAAACATTTTTGTCAAGAGTTATTTCCCCTTTCGGAAATCTTTTGCTTCAATCAATGAAAATGAAAGTGAAAGTACACAGCAGAAAACGACTTTGAAGAGTAAATACTGTCTGTTTTGGATATTTTCAGGGGTTTTAATCCAATCTGTGAAATATTTAACATTACCAATAGTTAAACTAGTTAAATGATTGCTCAGGCTTTACTGTGTCTGAGAGATATACATGTTTGTGTATAAGATGTGAATGTGATAACCTTAAAAATGGATGGCATCCTATGAAATTCCTGCCTAGGTGACAAGTGCTGCATCATTGAAAAAAGTGTTTTAAAAAAGTAACGTCAGTTAAATGGACTTCAAAGCTAAGGATGGGATAATAATATTGTGATGAAGTAATATACACGGCAATAAGAAGATCACTAGGCAAGTACCAATGAAATATTTACCGTGTACATTGAAAGTTGCACATACTTTGTATTAGTTTATTAATATAGGGTATGGCTATTGTAAAAATAACATTAAGTACCCAAAGCATAAATAATGACATGAATCTAATTATATCAATAATTTATAGTTTACTAATAGGAAAATTATCAATGTTATTAAAATCAGATGTTGATGAAAATTACTGCAAACGTATTACATTTAGCGGTGTATTCTATTTAGCGATTTTAGCGGAAAGCAGGGTCCGCTAAATCAAGTACATCGCTAAATCTCTTGTATATTCACATGTATAACTAGCACATTCAGACAATGCTAAATCAAATCTACGCTAACTTGTTGAAAACTGAATTTCCGCCAAATATCGTACACGCCAAATGTTACATTTACAGTATATAAACCATCTGTTGATAAAAATTAATCCTTATAAATCTATTACCGTGTGAACTGCCCCGGGCACTTAGAAAATTGCCAAGAGGGGGCAGCTATTTTAGTATTCGTTTTTTCTTTATAATATTTAATGTCAATTAATTTTTAACTTAAAAAATTTTAACGAACCACTAAAATAATGTCTAACTTTACTTTAAGTGAAGATAATCTACCCAAAGTATGCTGTATGATTCATTTTTCACCGAGATATTGGATATAATAGACAAGTTATATTTTCACTTTCTTCAAATTTTGGTATACTTTTGATACGATTCTAGATTTTATTCATTTTAATCACTGTACAGGGGGCCCTTATTTTCTGATAATTGAAAAAAGACCTAGGGGGCGCTTATAGGGGCAGGGGCAGTTAATAGGGATTATACGGTATATGTTAACCAAATTAAACTAAAGCAATATTCTGTATATGACAAAAGCTAAATACCTCATAACAGCTTTTGAATTGTGTGCTTAAAAAAGAAGGGGGGGGGGTTAAAAAGTTTTTGCCATGCAAGGTATTTCATCAATTTTTAAAAGAATTAATTTCATTTTTTATCATTTTTTTAAAATTAATTATTTTTTTTATTTTACATGTTGACCGTATGAAATCACACCACTAAATTGAACACGTAACAAAACCACAATTTTCTTTTAGATTTCAATTTATGCAGGGCTGAAATTTGTTGATGCAATTTTTTTTTTATGCTGATCGATGATCGTGGGTGAATGTGCCCTTTTATTTGGAAACTTGAAGTTATTGCAAATTATTGAAAGAACTTAGAAATTTATCTCTTTAATATCAGATTATTTTATTGCAACAAAGAAAAAATAAATTATTTAATTGTTAAGATTTTTTGTCATAGCAAACGCTGTCACAGTTGAATTTAAGCTAAATTTAAACAATGTGTACACTTTACTGAAACAATATGTAATGAAGGATTACATTAAGGTTTATAGGGAAATATGGCAATTTTCAGTGGAGAGGAGTTCCTTTTACGTACATGCAGAAATTGGGAAAATGTAAAATGATCATTGTTGAAATCATAGATTTATGTGCCAAAATCTTTTTCTCTCTGAGAGGAAAAAATATTATATTTGATTTAGTCATATTTTATGAGGACATCTCAGTATTCCATTTATCACAGACTTTATTTTCTGGAAAATATTTTTAAAAATTCACAGTATATTACACAATTTGTAATGAGTTCAAGTATTCTTAACATTTTAATAAACCAAGATAAAATAATTGATCATTTTATTTACATACTAGTATTTTCTCTATGGAAGTATACAGCAGTGATTTCTATCTTTCTTTCTAACACTTATACTGTGTTGTGTTTGATTATTTTTCCCTGGGATAAATACCACGCACCATGAAGTGAAAATCTTATAAATAAGCTCAATATTAACACCTATATAGAATAGATTTTTCTCAATGTCCAAAAAAATTTTGTGTCAAAATGAGGTTCTCTGTTGATTGAATTTCAAAAGCTTATAGGGAGTTCACTCCCATGGGCATAGCACCTACGGACAGTGTTTTGGACCTAATTAGAGTGGCGGTGGCTTGTATTATTATATGCTTTCCACCTAATTGTACTTTCCCTAATACTTATTTTAACCTCGGTGCCTTAATGAGAAAGAACAAAATCACAAAATCTTTTAATTACATACTGAATTTTGATTGTCATTCTTTAATTATATGAAAAGACACTAATGTCTCTGCTGGGAAAATTCATGGAAATTTTTATGTATGGAACGGACAGACTCACGGATAAACAGGAAGTTGACATCAGATTTAAACTCAAATGTTACCCACCATGCATATGGCATGCCTGAGCAAATACTGTGCTAAAATTTCAAGCATCTTCAATGAATAGTTGCTGAGAAAACTGCAACCAAACATTTGCTACATACAGACACACAGGCAGGCAGCCAGACGGACGGACTGACACACAAAAGTAAATTTGTATACCTCCCTCTCCTTCGCAGTGGTGGTCTAATGATTCCTTATGAAAGGGACAGAAAAATATCATTTCAACAACAGCAAAAACAAGTTGAATCGAGGATGATGGAAGGGGGGGGGGGGAGGCACTCTTGACTATGTGCTTGTCCTACTTAAACTAAGAAGTGCATATACATGTTAAAACATGTGTATATATGTTTCAATTAATAAAGCAAGTTGCTTCCAAAAGATTGGTCATGATTTTATGTAGGTATTTATTGTTTCCATGGAAACAAATCATGCTGCACTAATTCAGATATATGTGATCAGTTTAAGTCTGTTTTTGTCCCGGTAAATATATTGATAAGAAGTATAATCAAACATGGTGGCAGTGCTATGAGTATTGTATACTGGTAAATCAATAACTAAATATCATTGAGATGGTGGCCATCTCAAAGGGCTCAACAATGAACATGAAAATGTAAGGTAATTTAAAAGGATTTATTTTGAAGAGGAACATTTGTGTAGTAAAATAAAAGCCATTTAGTACGACTTCACGGATATTGCAAATTTACAGATATATCTCGAAGTTATCTTGTATCCTCAGTTATATAAATTTACTGGAAATAAAGGGAAAAAATTATACACCGAACAAAGATTTAAACAGAGAGGCTAATTCTGACCATGACCTAGAAACTTCGACCAAGGTCACTGCACATTCATTAATCAGTGGAACTCTGTGAGTGAAGTAAAAGCCAGATTGGGCCAAGGAGAGAGAAGACATGATCCGGACAAGGATTTTTCATAAAATTCTGCTATGACCTTGACCTTTGACCTAGAAACATAGTTCAAGGTCACTGCACACCGGTTTCCCAAAGACACTCTGTAGGTGAAGTATGAGCCAGATTGGGCCAAGGAGAGAGAAGATCTGCTCCGGACAGAGATCTCGGACGGACGGACAGACTGATCACTATATGGCGCTCGCCAAGCGGTGCCCTAGTTATTTAGATCATTCCTGAATTATTAGCAATTGGTTACCATAGCAACTGTTTTCTTATAAAATTATAAATTTCTATTTTCATGTAAGTGAAATGACAAGGTTTATATGGAATTGAAGAAGACATATAATCGTGCAATAAAGCAGAAGATTTCTATGTTAAACATATCAATGAAAATGATTTTCCTGAACTATTGGCTGCCATAGCAACCATTTTTAAAAATAATGAATTAATATTTTGATATTTAGTGAAATACAATCAAATTCAATTTATTTTTTTTAAAAAGAAAAAAAAACATGATTGAAGCTTTTATATTAACTATTGTGTACTTGTCAGTCTCACAAAAATTGTGATAGCAACCATTATAAAGAAGTGTTTAAAACTATTTGGTTACCATAGCAACGTGATTTAAGACGCTTGAATTTTTATTTATTTTTTTTTATGAAGATAAGTGAAATAACAATTATTATGAGTGTTATTTATTTAATTGAAGAAATTAAATCATGCACTGAGGCCACAGATTCTGGATAATGATAACGTCAATAGCTTATAAGTCTTTAGTGATTTTTCCTGACTTTTTGGTTGCTATAGTAACACATTATTTTTGTTTTTAATATATGAACTTACATTTATATCATAATATTTTAAAATTATGAGGTTTAGTAGTGTGATTTGTTTTACTTTTGATTTTTTTTAAGCTATAATGTACAAAAAGAAGCCAAATGTTGAATCTACAAATTAATCCAAAATCTCCATAGCAACCATTTTCGTTTTCGTTTTATTTTATTTTAAGAAATAATACCTCTCTAGAAATTTTAAATTTTGTTAAGAAAGGAATGACCTTTTCAGTGATGGTATATGTTTGTTTTGGATTGCCCGCGTTTTCCTGCTACTATGCTTAGAAAATGCCAAAAATTGGCATTTTTTTCAAATTTGTTAAAATCTGAAAAATTCACACTAAAAATGTTCTATGCATGGGGTTTCTACAATGCATGCAAAAAATCAGCCAAATCTGTGATGTACCATTTCCAACTTTTTTCTGAATTCTTTGATTCTTACAGAGAATGACTCTTAATACTCAGCTCAAAGCAAAGAAATAATGCATTTTCACTATAATTTATAATTTTTCTAACCCAGACCTGTTTACTCAAGCGACCTAAACAAATCGCACTTTATTCCTAGGTAGATATACTCCTCAATATCATTTCCAAGGATGCAAATAATAATAAATAAAAATCCTTTAAGCCATATTGGTCCTATATGGCTAACTTCTATTATCAGTAAATTACTATTTTATTAACATTTTTTACCTGGACTCAAGACAAAAATCGATCAAAATATATACAGACCGATCAATATATCCTTTGTTTTTCGTGTATGTCAACATCCCAACTTTAATCTTTTTTCAATGTTTACTGACCTTAATAAAT
Organism: Saccostrea glomerata; assembly: GCA_003671525.1. Classification (NCBI taxonomy): domain Eukaryota; kingdom Metazoa; phylum Mollusca; class Bivalvia; order Ostreida; family Ostreidae; genus Saccostrea; species Saccostrea glomerata. The sequence goes on along the minus strand of PRKT01000508.1, from coordinate 283,595 downwards.
TTTTTTGGGAAAAACACCCAATGAGATTTGGGATATATTGGACCATATCTATAAGAAATTAGCGTACAAATCGCTTTTCTCGAAAATTTAACACATGCGCGGGTTTGTTAAGGCAGCACAGTGATCAGAATTCGGCGAATTAACACTTTTTTATAATTATGTAACACTAATAAATCAGAAAAGTCAAGGATAATACTTTTAATATAATTATGCATTCTATAGAGTTCAATGGGACTTTTACTACAGGAGGCACTTAACAACGACGTGACCACGTGACGTCTATAATTAGAAAATATGCATTAATGAAAAAGTGAAAAGTTTAACACTACCCCGGCGATAATTAGTTCAAATTTATATTAATAGTTATGTAAGAACATCTCTGTACCATGAAAAGTGCTGCTAGAATCCTACAGTCCTCTTATAGAAATAATTATTCAACAATTTCGGACGAAACCTTTCCAAAATTTTTACATTTTGTTCATAGTATCGAAAAAAATGCATCAATTCCCGTAAACCATACAATTCTAGCAGCACTTTCCAAAAATAAAAGAATAAGAACTTCAGCTAGAAACAAAAATGAAGTTTCAAGGTATGCAGCGTAGTGTTAAACTTTTGCATCTTTTTTGTTACGAACGACAGAGGAAAGGCTGATCGGCGAGTAAACACCCTCCCTGCTTTAATTTTACGAAGGAATTGCAGAATTATATTACCATATCTTATTCATACGCTTTATTCCCAAAAGAATCACACATGATATTCATTCTAAATGCTTTTAAACTCCGATTTCTTGTGTTTGTTTATATCAATACTCGTTATTATTCACTTTCACTCTGCTACTGCATGATCAACAGTTATGACGTCATGGATTTTGTATGTAGCCCCTGTGATAACTACAGAGGCCCAGGAACGACAGAATTCCGTTGATATTATTCCTCTGCATATTTTGGTTCATTTTTACGACCTCAAATCAATCTTACATATCGATTTTAAGAAAATGTTTTCTCTAAATCTCACGTCATATAGCTTTTCATGACGTACTGTCATATAGGCAAGTAGAATATTTGGTTGTAACCTTAACCCACCTGCGTGGAATGGTTTTATTTATCGATTTTTAGTGATATAACTCAGCACAATCATATATAAACACCGACATTTGCTTTATTTTCAAGCGAAAATCCCGGTGCATCACACGTGAACTGTAATGGCTTCTTAGTAGATCGACCGTTAAAAAGGCAGATTTATCTTGCATGGTTTTCTCCTTTAACGGTCTATTTTGTTGACATTGTATGAAAACTTTAGCATCATCCTGTTATTTTCTTCCCAAATTAAATACGTTTTACGTCATTAACGTTAAAGTCAAATTTATCTGTGTACTTATTTGTGATATTATTTCAATGTTCTGAATAAGGGATGTCAAATAGATTTGCAACATTGAAATTTTTATTTTCTATACATGTCAGATGTAAAATAATGAAATCTAGTCTATTTTTTTGGTTTCCTTGTTTTTCTCGGAATGCTTTTATTCCGCATTATTCAGTGACTGGCATCATTTTTGAAAGTTAGAGGGGGCAGCAACCTGGGAATATTTTTTATTACCTGAAAACGTTTACAACCAAAAAAAATGAAAAGAAGAGAACAGTTTGTGTATATATTAGAGGCCACCTTCTTTAATACCAGTATCAGTATCAATTATTTTGCATACAGTACCACATTACTCTTCAGTAAAATATATGTACCAAAAAACGCTACGTGTTATATATGTGTATATTCTTTCATTTATTGTTGGTAAAGTGACATATAGGTCTGTTGGGCCGGATGTCTGATTATTAATTGCATTATTTTTTTTAAATGCATAGTATTACAGCACATGTCTCTTTTAATCATTAATTTACATACGTACTTACTTATACTAAGTGAACTAATTAAAATAATTAATTCATGGAATAAATGAACGTGGATTTATATGTGTGTTAAAGGAGAATAGACACAATATCAGCTAAAACTTCAAAATTAGTTTTTCCATATTTACAATTATTCAACTAGGCCTTTTCTAAAGATCATCAAATAATTGATCTCCAGTTGTCCCGGTACAAGACAGATTTAGAGCTCCAAACCTTTGTTATGTTAACAAGTTGATAATTTCAAATAAAAAAAATACTTTTTAAATATGATTCAACAGTTATTATGGATTTGCTGAACTTCATTTTTTTTTAAATAATATGATATTTTCTATATGTCAACAAAAACAAGGCACGAGCCATGTTTGAATTATGAAGAACTTTAAGTTTTGTATCTTGTTTATTTATCAACAAATGATATTCAAACTTTTGCTAATCAATAGATTATGCCTTAGATTGGAATTGTAAACATTAAAATCGGTTTTAAAAAATTAGTTGAAACTGTTTACAGTCCTCTTGAATGTCGAGAGTTAAAGCAATATAAGGTTTATGTGAACGGAATAAGTGAATTGGGATGTACATGTGTGTAATAATGTCGAAATATAAAACAATATAAGGTGTGTATAAACGGAGCAAAAAAATGTATAGGTAAAATACAGATTAATCCAACTATTTTTTTTAAATGTGTCGGTCTTTACTATTATTATTTGCTTTGTTCTCTTCGGTAATAAGTTCCACATTATAAATATATTCTAAAGTTAATTTAATATTGCCCTCAGTCTTTTAATATACGAAAAGAATAAAACATTTTTGTGGCATTCAACTCTACATTTAGACAAACCGACGACGTATTGTCAAATAATTCCAATTTTTATTTTCTCTATTGATTCCCTGTCTTTTGATTAGGCGAGAACACACAAAAGAAAAAGTTTCCACATCGATAAAATTTTTGAATCAGAACTTCTTTCCTGACCAAGCTGCTATCGTCTAGGCAAAGTTAATGAAAGCATTTATTTCTGGTCCGTTTTTATATGAAAACAGGAAACCTCAAATTTAAATAAGTCTAACAAAATTGGCGACAAACAGGACAGAACAGCTGACAGACGCCATGAAAATGTTTATGCCACTGTCCGACTACGGATGTGAATTTTTGCTGATATCATATTCTCGACGTTCATAATAGGAAGCAAATCAGCTCAGCTTGTATCGTTGTGACAGGGAAAAGAAAAGTACCCCAAACTCTTGCCTTAATTGTTAGCATCAAATTAATTATTACTTTCTATATTCTTCCTCAATCTTTGAACAAACCAGTGTAGATCGCAGGTCTGCAACTTTTGCTTTGAGCGTTTGTCGTACATGTCAACAAGGCCATGGTCAAGGACGAACTATTCTCAAATGAACCATATATTTGTTGACTTAAACATTATTCGATAAGTTTTTATAATTTATTTATTGATAGCTTTGATAATATAAATTGAACTCGATCGAAATTCATCTCACTTACGTTTCTTTGTGGTATGAAGTATTCCTACGCCGTACAGAAATAACGAGTTGTATGAAGGCCTCAAAGAGAAATAATATAAATAATTTTTATAAAGTCGTTTTTGGAATTATGAGAATTAAACGTTCTTTTTGAAAAATTTATCGATGTATAAACTTTTGACATTTTACTCAAAAACTTTATGTTAAGTTTGTGAGTAAAATGTCAAGAGTTTACACATCGATAAATTTTTCAAAAAGAACGTTTAATCCTATATTAACAATGACAATTTCCATTCATGTATCAATAGAATATCCTGGTGAGCTTGAGATAAAAGATACCACAGTGTCTGACACACCTGTTTCGTATTTTGATATTTTTACCTGAAACAGATGTTAATAGTAATCTAAAAAGCAAGGTCTATGATAAACGTGAAGACTTTAACTTTTCAATCGTCAACTTTCCTAACTTATGCAGCAATGTACCTTCATCACCTGCATAAGCAGTATATATATATATATATATATCCCTTTTGATTCGACACGCAAAAGCATGCGCCGATATTTACTAATCATGACAAGGAACACTCAGGGGATGCCCTGAACGAATAGAGTCCATAGAGACCTTATACAGTTTTTTCAAACAATTTTGAGTGTAAAACTCATGGATACGAGGACATTTATAAACATCATTTGCTCACTAACCATAAGAAATCAATTCATCTCAGTCGGGTTATATCCAAATTTGTTCAAAAATATCATCCTTATTAATTTTATTCCATATTTTATTATAATTATCTATAAAAATATTTTTTAACTAATTTGTTTTACTGCAGTTTCTTTTTTCGGCTAGTATATGTTCTATTTTGACCAACTAATACACAGGCAAAAGTGGCTCGCATGAACTTCATATGAAATTCGCACGAATATCGTGCGAATTCTTCGCATGAAAAGGAGACGAAAAGGACCACGCATGATATTCGCATGAAAACATCATGCAAATTTGACATGAAATTCGCACGAATATCATGCGAATAAAAATTCGCACGAAATTCATATGAATATTTTTGCTGCTTTCTTTACAGATTTTCATATGAATTTCATGCGAATTTCATGTAAATATCATGATATATTCATATCAAATCCATGTGATGTAATTTATATATTTTTCCTAGTATATTGGACTTTCAATTCTTTTAATCCATTTGATGAAAAGTATTAGGAAATTCTAATACTTAGATCTGTATATGAATTTGTACAACTAATCATCAACGTTTCACTGT
>PRKT01000508.1:210830-271235 GCA_003671525.1 Saccostrea glomerata | reverse complement strand
TAATTAATTAATTAATAATCTTTGTAGGAAACACTTGTCAGGACACAAGACTGAAAGAAAGACGTACTGAAAAACTGCCTGTAAACACAACAATCATTAAAGTCAATGGATTACCCAGGAACATCCAAGCAATATGATATCAGAGACTGGCAATTTTTATCACTTGATGTGGCAGAAAAACCTAAATAAATATTGAAATGTTCAATTTCTTTGTTCATTGCTTTTCTCTTGTGTATATGAATATCGCATAATATTTATGCGAATTTCGCACGATTTTTACATGAAAAACTGATAATTTGGAATTCGCATGAATATCATGCGAAATTTCAGTCACATGAAAATCGCATGAATTTCGCATAAATATTATATGAGGACATTCGCATGAAATTCGCATGTGGAACTTTTCGCATGGTTTTTATATGATTTTCGCACGAAATTCATGCGAAAAGGCAATCGCATGAAAATCATGCGAGCCACTTTTCCCTGTGTAATTCAACTGCGTGAAAAATGGGATGACTTTAGTTTTCCCATTATCAACGTCCATTTTATATCACCTGTATATGGTATTTTCTGACTACAGGCATGCTGTACCCCGAGTGGAATTAATTCTTTTTCGAATAATGCAAGTTATAAATGATGATACAAATCTCAACAACCTCTTTTAAAGTCAGATTTATGCAATTTCTATGGTTGATATGACCTTGTTTTCAAATACAATATGTTCTTATCAGACTTTTCCCCTGTAAAATCCTACTCCTAGAATTCATGATTTATACAATTTGAATTCGACACTACCTCGGAAAGGTACCACATCTCCAAATATTTCCATATGTTTCTTGGCTCTAGAGAAGAAAAAATATTTTTCCCCCTAATTCCCAATTCAATGTAAACATTTGATGTTCAACCTATTTCCGGGGTTTATAGACAGACAGATGGGCAGACTACGGACAAAAGGTTTATCAGAAAGGCTCAATAAGCTTTCAGCTCTGCCTGCTCAGCTAAAAAACATTTTACCTGCATTCTTTAATATTGAGAATGCTGCGATAGATCCCTGGAATTTCCTGAAACATTGACGTTGTTGGATTTTTTTTAAACCACTGATATCTGGTGTTTGGGTGAAACTTCTCCTCTACTTCCAATAGTAGATCAGATCCCTCAGGAGCCACGATTGTTTCGTCTTCATAAGGGATATACATCATTTCGTCTAAAAGATTTTTTTTCTATTATTCATTATGTACATCTTTATCATTTGTGTATGTTTGTGTATGTGTTTTGTAAAATTTCACGATAAATTAAGAAAATGCAAACAATGTCGTGAAGATATTCTGTTAATGTGGCAAGACAAAATTGAAATTTTAAGCATACTGTTCTTGAAAATATTTTCTTTAGACAGTAAAAACACTGAGTTAGCTTATTTGTTTCATTTCATTTATTCAATGGGAGTGGTTTAGCTTAGCAGGGATTGTTGTCAATTGGTGAGATTATTTTTTTTAGAATAGGATCATTTTTTTATTATGTGTATAGAACCTTGATAAATGCACAGTATCGTATGATAGCATCACTTTAGGAATATAAAATATATGGTTACTGTCCTGACGTATAATCAATATTTGGGCGAGGGTGAGAAAATGTGAAAGAGCGCCACACAACTGAAATAATTTCTATCTTAAATGATTGCGATGCAATATCTTGACCTAAGTGAAGAAAAACTTCTTTTAAAATTAAAATGAACATGGATGATGCAAAACATGCAAAAACATGTGATATCATGGTCTAGTAAGATCTCACTTCAAACATCACAGTTTTCTAGTCAGGATCTCTTTAGTTAATATAAAAACTTACCAATCGGCTCAGCTTGTTTTATTATCAGTGCGTTACTGTAACGATGAACATGTTCTATGGTTTCACTTCTCAAAGAGTCAACCTCTATTTCATACCAGTTTCCTTTGTTAAGATAAAAATCAAGGTCCACTACTGCTGATCTGACAGTTGACCAGAATATATTGAAATCAGCATTGGAGAGGATGGAACTAGAAGAATGCATACATTGATTTCTGGCAATACGAATCCTCTCAATGTCGGCAGAGAGAGATCGATCTGTAGGGTTTGGACCATTTCCCCAGCCATTGCTGTGTGGTGGTATGCCACAAATGTTTCTTAGTAGTATGTACAATAATGGAATACCCATGTCATCATAGTTTCCAGTATAACTTCTATGTTTGGGTAATATTAAATTTAGTTGTTGCGCTGTCAGACGGGGAAGATTACTCCTCCATAGTTTAATGACGTGTGGGAATGTTGCTGGTGGTACGTGATGGCGTAAAACATCACGTAGTAGATCAGTGCATGGACCAAGAATAAGTCGTTTCGCTTTACTCGTATTTGTTGTCTCCTCTTTCGACGAAAAATGTGAGCTTGCCATGGCATTAATTAAATTTTACCCTGAAATTTTAAAAATCAAATGAATTTAACAGGTGACAAAACTATATGTAATATTGAACAGAATTTGATTTTTAGCTGTTTTTTATTTTATTTTTTTCTGTAAAGCAGCTACGTCATGTGTCTATAATTTGATTGTTAAGTCGTCAAAAGTGATCGACGTGTTCAACACATTTCATTTTAACCGTTGAGATTTGAAAAAAATAATCCTTTTTGGATTAATTAATTTATAACCTTATTATTTGTAATAATCAATCACAAAAGTTAAAATAAATAATAAAGTATCATATTCTGTGTTTTATTATTCAGGCTTTATGACAAAATAAGCTCAAAAATAACATAATTTGTTGTCTCCATATAAGTGGAAGGGGGATGGAGTGAAACGTTGAACAACAAACAAATGACTTGAAAACACAACATACATTTAAGTGTTGACTAGACAAGATATACACTTCTGGTCATATCTCTACTTACCCGCTTGAATCAGAAATGATGATGCGAATATAATTTATATTTTAAGAGTGACTAAGAGTTAAAAAGGTTGTGTATCTTAAAATTGATCAAGATCTGTGGTTGAATTACCTAGATCAGTTTAGCTCTAATTTACTTCTTAAAACACCTTGATTATCTATTTCCAATTATACTGTTTTCTGAAATGTGCATTTTTTCAACATAGTTACAATTCATACATTTTCAGGTTCCCAAAACAAGGCACGAAAAATGCTTTTCAAATACGGTAACTCTTTTCAAATACTTTAGAAATTACGAGTTTAGCTCGCTTGAGCTTTTCTGGTTTTCTAATCGCAAGTGAGTTAAGGCTAATCAGTGGTGTTTCTATGCAAATAAGCTAATAAAAATACATAAATTGTATATTTTATGTACAGAGAAAGTGTACATTGATTTTCTTATGCATACTTAGTACCCACAGTATAGTAAGGCAACTGCACATTATGACGTCGTATTCTGACGCCATTGTTCTTCCCATTCGAGGTAATAAAACACATCAACAAAAAACGTCGGCGCAAGAGCATCTCCTTTTTAATTTAAACTAAATAATTTATAATATTAAAGAAAACACTCTTAAAAATAATAAAATTGCTGCACAAATCCTATGCACTTTCTTTAGGAAACATAGACTAGACTGTGAATTTTTTCCCTATTTTAACTTAAATCTGTACAAATTATAACTGAACAATTGCACTGTCGACAATTGTGCAGCAGTATCTTAAATCTTTGGAATATCCTGCTTCATTTTATATCTTGTCTCTGTAAAACAAAGTTAAGTATGCCCTTGCGCCGAAGCGATTTTGTTGATGTTTCTTATACTTGTGTAGTAGATATCGATGACGTCATAATACGACGTCATAATGTGCACTAGCTATCACATGTCGTTGGTACCAAGAATGTATTTGAAAACAAGTCTTAACATTTTCTGTGTAGTAAGTAGAGCAATTATGAGTTTTAATTAGATATTTTACATTGAAACTCTATACGTAGCCTTAACTCACTTGCGATCACATTTTGTCTTTCATTCATCTGTTGTATGCAGATTTTTCCAACTTCTTTTCTAGAACCTATTGGCCAGTTTCAGCCAATTTACATAGAAATACCTTGGACTTTTTTCCATCATAATTCTTCTTCTCAAGAACAGCAAGGACATCTATTGTCCCCTGTTTTCGCGAAAGGGAGGGGGAAATAAATCTAGTTTGTGTGTCAGTTTGTCCGTCTGCAACAAAAAATTTAAAATTGGTGATCATGGTTATGTCTTTTGAATGTAAAAAAGATAGGACTTTCATATCAAACATGTGTATTTATATTTATATGAACCTGTGACAAAATCTTTCTAAATACGCTATGATATTTTTACCTCATGACCTAGACCTTGAAGTTTGACCCACTTTTCAATAAAAATATTTTTTTTTGAATTGATCATTTTGAAAGAGCAAAAATAGTACAGTAATATTATACATGCTTTTATATTACCTGTGACGAGACCTTTATAAATGCGTCATGACTTAAAAACCTGTGACCTTGAAGTTAATCATGCTTTTCAATAATGTCTTATTCTCTTATAACTTTTGATTGTGAAATGATAAAACTGTAACAAGATGATTTCGAATATGCTATGATTATTTACCCCATTACCTTATTTCACCCACTCTTCGAAAACTTTAACATTGATGATTCCTTTTGAATGACATGAAAGGACATGCATACTTAGTATTTGACACAATATGCCATGAAAAATTATAATGGAATCCTATCCACTAAGACAATGAAATTCAGAGGTCCTTAATTTTTGGAAATTTGATATGGAATCATCTTCACATTGAGTATATTTAATTTTAATGCCCCGTCATGAATATGGCTTGGAATATAAGGTTTGCCATGTCATTATTCCATCCTTCTGTCTTTCTGTTCTTCCGTCTTCTGTCCTTTAGTCTTTTCTGTAGTCGCACTTGACATTGAAATCAGAATAACGCTCAGTTTCAAAGAAACTTTTTAATGGTAGTTTTATTACTATTGATATGCTGATATATACTGAAGAGAGGTGTGGAACTGCATGAATATTTTTACTATGGCCTCACTTTTCTTAAACCAGTGTTAAGCACAGGTTTGGATATACCATTCAGGATTGTGTAATCAATCTTCATATGTTGATTTATACTGATGTAAGCTATATACTGTATGTTACCGTATTACCATTTTTATAAAACCTTGACTTCACTTTCCTTAAATTAGTGTTTCGAATATGTTTTTTTAAGAAACTATTCAAGATACTTTAATTACACTTAATATATTGATACATTGCACTGATGTGAGCTTTTTAACTGCATAATTCATTTTAACGTTAACCTTTTCTTAGACCTTGACCTAACTTTCTTTGAATAAGGGTCTAGATCAGTTTTAAATAACTACTCAAAATACATTTTTTAAACTTTCCATTTTTTTTGCTTTGGGTTAGCCTTGCCAAGACATTTTAATGACACCACGACTTTGAAAATTGCTTGAAAACTAAAAGAGATACGGACCCTTCAATTTGGCGTCTATTTGCCACCCCTTTGGAGCAGTTTTGGTTGTTTCAGCGAGAGAGATTCAGGTCAGGCCATTGAGGCCAACGAGACCTTTTATGAAAAAAAAAATCGTCCAAATTTTTCGACTACTGAGTAAGTCAACTTCCAGCCCCACCGGAAATACGGCACAAATTAATTAATATTAATTCAGCTTTTTTTTCGAAATTATTATCCTTATCGAGGAGGCCTCTATGTGGCAAGGGCTGGAAAACGGTATCAATTTATTTTTTAAAATATTAAATATTCAAATTTTTCCTTGTAGATAAAATTCCGACACACTTTTCTCTTTCGAATTTTATTGGTCATAAATTGATAGAATTAATTTATTTTCAAGATAAAAGTTTATAACACAAGAATGGAATTGTAAACAATTCTTTAGCAGTAAAACAGATTAAAAATTGGGTGAAATGACTTATGTAGAAGAGATAAATAAACTACCGTGAAATGGTAGGAGAGAGAAATAAACTGGGAGAGAAAAAGTTTTAGAGAGAAATGACCTGACACCGTTTATTTCTTATTCTATGAAAACAACCAGCATTGCTGGTTTTCAATACAAATATAAATCATAATGCTCATATGACTGAAATAAACCGACCGCTTATTTTTGTAAAATTTTAATCATTTTTTAATTATCCTTTTATTTTTCATTGTTCAAAACAATAGTACATAAGTGCTTCTTTTTCTTAAAATCTATACGCCAAGCTTGATAAACATCGTACATGTACATATTTTTATCGATTAAAAATAAATTAAAGATTGCACTTAGGTTACACAACAAACAATTTGCAGCATTTTAATGTGTTTATGAATAATAAAAATTCATAGATTACCGAACAGGATTAAGAAAATGGGATATAAATGTTAGAAGTTAAAATTTTAAATTTTAAAAGCAGTCTGGTCATAAAAGAAATCGATCGTGTGTGGTTCATAAAACACCTATGTACGTTTCCCCGTTATGCAGAAAAAACTAGGTCAATTTGATAAACATACAGGAGGTTTGGTTTATTTTCATTTGTTGGAAATAAAACAAAACTTGCACAACTTAAATCTAACACAGATAAACAACAATTGAATGTTTTTATGAAATATGAAATTTCACGCTTTATCTTTGAGATTTTTTAAGCGTACATTTACCAGATTTTCCCCAAATATTTCCTTATGTCAAAAACAAAAGTACATTTTAAAAAAATAAAATACAAATCATGCTGTCTTACAGACCTAATGACGGAAAATAATTCATCACCAATTCATATTTTATACAATTAAACACTCACCAATCAAGAATAATTCATCGGTAACATATATGTGGAATGAGTATGCTGATAAGGATTTCGCTGAAAGGTTGGTGATAGTTGGTTTCACCCTAGTTACATGTTCGCCCCGAGTGATTTCGCACCAAGCTGTTTCGTCTCATTTTTGTAGGTTATATATAGTGGACCAATGGGTAGGTTTAATTGTATTTTTGCACAAAATAACATCTTTTGCACCATATAAGGGTATGAAATTGAGTCGAGTCTTATAGTAACCATTATGTAATATATTATATGTTAAAGTGTCTTAAATATAAAAGAAAAAATTAAGTTATGAAGTCAGTTGAAGTAAAACAAATCGGGAGCCGAGAACAAACAGGGGCCACTAAAACATCAGAGATAGAATCAGATTTCTTGAATGTCCTCTGTTTCTTATTTGTCCTGATTGAAAAGAAAAACGCCCATAGTATATATATTCAGAGTGAAAATAATGGCCAAACCATATTCAAGAGTACCACAATCAGCATTCGACTACACGAAATATTTATTTCGTTGGCAAGGCACTTATATCGACCATATAACATGCGGAATGGGCACTACTGTATAACTAGACTGTTGATATTATTGTAAAATAAACTTGTTTGTCAATAATTTATCTTGTTTTAAAAAATAGTACATACACAGAGCATATTTTTGTATCTTTTCAGCTGGGAAACAGAACCCCATATATTGCAGCATAAGTGAGGAAAGGGACGATAGAAAAGTAAGTCATCATAATGTTGAGGTATTGAGAGATTAGTCTCTGCTCTGACCAAGTTATCGCTCATTTACAACATTCGCCATTTAGAAAATAAAATGGTTTCAGCACAACTGATCTTGGGTAGAATGTTTGACGTACATTTTTTATTCCAAATGTTTACCTATTGTACATGTATATGCAGTGAGGCTATTCTGTTGCCTATCTCTCACTGTGTGTCTCCTTGTAAGCATAAGATACAATCGTTCGTCACGTTTTTTGTTCATGGTCCGTATTCGTCACCTTCACTTTTTTATTATTTAGTGAAAGTTTGGTGTCTTTAAAATATATTATTTTGTATAGATTATGTTTGAATCTTTATAACTCCTGCCTTGTACTTTGTAAATCATTATCAATTTATATAGTATGGATTGGTCATTAATCCATTTACATAGGTAGAGCTGGAGTAAGAAATCCTTTTAAAAATTTATTAATATAAAACGTTTTCACAATAAAATATGAACAAATATTATATAAACTATGTATAAAGACAAGAGGCAAATGGGCCATATCGCTCACCTGGGAACACTTGCTAGGAGGACGATAAATCAGTTCAGATTTTTAGAAATACTGTGGGGGGAGCAAACATATTAATTAAGCTTCGGGATGCTTCTTTATCAATATTGCTAATCATTGCGTTGCTGTTCCTGATCAGAATTTTTTTTCAAGATGATTCTAATGCAAAATGTTCATCCCCTGTTGTGTTCCTTACCCCCTGAGGTCCCTAATGTGAACAAACTACATTTTCCAATACCCAAGGTTGCCTCTGTGTAAATATGATTAATAATGGCTTACGCAGCACAGTTAAGATAACAAATGGAAATATTGGCGATTTTATAAGACTTTATAAGGATGGGCGGTTCATTTTAAGACTTCACTGAAAAAAAATATAATGTGTTTCAAATCTACATGTTGAGGACCATTAGACTTTTTATTTAGACTTACCACGTGATGTCGGAGTTGCAGCTTAGAAGTCATCTATAAATTCAAACATTGCAAGGACATAACCAAGTTTAAAATCTTAGTTTGATTTATAATTCTTTTCAATACTATATATAGTTTTTGAAAAAAGCTGCAAATCTATAAAGATTATAGATTCCCCTGTTTGATTACTAAGATTTAAATTTGCTGGACGGCAGGAAGAATATTTTGCTTAACAACTTCATTAAATATAACTAAAATTAATTTATTTGCAAGATTTCATGAGGTTCGCAGCACTTTTCAAATATCTTAATGCTTTTTGAGTTAATCTGTAGAAATTTGGTAAGATGCATTGAGGGCATGCCCTTGCAATAAATCGATTAATTAAGGTCCTTCTATTACTTTTTTTCAATTAATCGGCATACAAACACACGACAGTATCTCTTATCTGAAGAATATACAGACAGTTTATCAATAAAAATGTAAAATAGATTTCGCATCCTAATTAGCGGCCTTTTATAAAACTGCTAATAACATTTTATTTCAAAACAAAAGGCATTTTTCAATGTACAAAATGTGATTTTATCAGCCTCTCACTGTGTAAAAACTACGTCATTTTTGCTAAATGGAGAAAACGAAGAGTATTCAATCTCAAAGTCCATAAAATAATATATATATATTATTATAACAGTAACTTGATCCGAAGTGTCGTATCACGTCGAGTTGACAGGCGCGGATTATCAGATCTTACGAGACGCGAAGCATCGAGTTTGATCTGATGATCCGCGCCAGTCAACGAGACCTGATACGGCTCTTCGGATCAAGTTACTGTTATCATGATAAATTTATTATAAACCCCCTCATAACTAGAAAAATATAGCAAAAGAAAACTTTAGACATCAAATGCATAACATTTATCCATAAAACAAAGCATAATAACAAGGGAAAATAACGTCATATTTCTGCGTACTACGTCATCAGTTTCAGAGAGTGGTGATATGGATTCAGAAAACAACATGTTGGTGATCCGGAAAATCGGATCACGACGTAACGTGATAGCGTAAATTCAACAGTAAAATTGGGTGATACACATTAGGTATATAATAAAAGATAAGAGCAGAGCAAACACGGCCTGTAATCCTACCCATCTCTACCTCTTTCCTAATTTTATCCAATAATGATGATCAGAGGCTGATGTTAATTTTTTTAAAATAGATTGAATCCTGTACCGGTAATCTAAATCCCTTAGAAAACCCCTGTTTTAATTCAAGTGCTGCAGCTTTATTAAGGTATGTTTTAAGACTTTCAATTAAACTGTCTACATTAATCGGACTTTTCCCAGTGGAATACGGCTAATGATAGTTAGTGCTGGGCAAGTTATGCCTTGGAGGCTTAGCTCTGGGGACTTGTATCTTTGGTCCTCGGGGACGAAAACAAACTTATGATGGGGGAGGAATTTTGTTATTAACCTGCCCATAGTTATTCCAATAATTCCCTGATTGAGTTTGAGGGTAAGGAGATGCCCAAATTTTCTTACAGATTTCAATCCAGCGAAAATCAAGTCTTACATGTAAATACAGCTTAACTTAACCATCAATGCAAACAAACATCATCATTCTGTCTAAAATTATTGTCTTAACAATTATTTGAAGAAAAGAAATCAGGACAGTGATTATGTTTTGAAATTATTTAAGAGCTACACATGTAAAAATGTCTGCTACCTTTCTCTTTGAAGCACATGTAAAAAGGATTACCGGTAGTATACCGAGTAACCGAAACCGACTGTGTACACAGATCTCGAGCAAAATATTTCCTCATCAGGTAAAGGAATCTATATTACATTTATATAAATGCTGATATCCTTGAATCTATATTACATTTATATAAATGCTGATATCCTTCAAATATGGACATTTGGAACCATATTTGGTAAATTCGTTTTGGATTGAATAAATGCATGCACACATTTATCAAATTAAATTGAAATATCGTACAAAACAAACAAGAGTAGATTCCTTTGTAGATGCCAAATCACATTGATGATTCATGAAAGCTAAGAGGATGATATAGAAAACAAGTTATAGAAATGCATACAAATAAAAAAAAGGATTCATGATAGTTTGCACGCTTATACAATTGCAAATATGCATATTAGTTCAAGGAAATACTTGAAAGCAACTTTCATTGCGTGCGTTATACATTTGCAAAATGATACCCCTGCCTCCCATATGAATAAAATGGCAGTGTCCATGTTTTGCTCTGGAAAATCCAAATTATATGTCAGATCAAAAAGTAAAATAGGACGTGCACAATGGCAATATATAATAAAGATTTTATGAAAGGTTCATCAAATTTCCTTCAGTGGTATGAGAGGAGTTGCGGATAAGAGATGGGTACATGTACCCTAAAGCGTAACAGACGGACGGACAGACGGACGGACGGAAATACCGATTACTATATACCCTCTCGCTTTTCAAGCTGGGGGTATAAAATATTATCTGTGGAATTTTTTTCCTAAGAAAATATGTCGATCTAAGTTATGAGGTTCTAATCCTTCTGGGAATAAAAGTTGAGGATAGCAAATCGTGATCAACCTCATGAACCCATTAATCAGCAAAATCGAGAACAGGAGAAATCTCGGACAAATGAGAACACTAGAGATGGGGTCAGGTACTTA
Organism: Saccostrea glomerata; assembly: GCA_003671525.1. Lineage (NCBI taxonomy): Eukaryota > Metazoa > Mollusca > Bivalvia > Ostreida > Ostreidae > Saccostrea > Saccostrea glomerata. The sequence continues at coordinate 260,078 of PRKT01000508.1, read as the reverse complement.
GAAGGAGGTAGCATCAATTAACAAATATTTTTTTATCTTTTTCCAAAATCCCAGAATCTTCTGCACACCTATAGCATGTTCCTTTGTACGGGGACATTAGCACTGAGAGGAGAACTCACTGACTATAGGAAGGAAGACATAGAGATAACGAAGAGTATCAATCTCAAAGTCCATATAACAATACAAAATAGGAGCAGATCAAACACAGACCTCCAAAACATCAAAGGTGGGATCAGGTGCCATGGAGGAATTAAGCATCCCCTGCTGACCGGTTACACCCGCCGTGTGCTCTTTGCCATGATCGAAAAATAACGGGAAAATCATCGTCAGTTCAGTGTTTAAATAATGGACTAAAATTTGTATGAAAAACGTCAGTCAGCATTTGACTCAATGATAAATTGTATTGCTGACAAAGTCATTGTATGGAACATCGAACTTACAAAATGATGACATCAAACGAAACCGTTGACACTCTTGTTTCATCAACTTCCTTGTCAATAATTTACCTCGTTTTAGAAATTGTTCATTCAAAGCGCATGCTCTTGCGTATCGAATCAACTTAGATAAAAATACTCCGTATGCAGGTGATGAAGGTATATTGCTGCATACGTAAGGGAAGTTGACAACAGAAAAGTTAAAATCATCACGTTTTCATATAGCTTGGTTGTAAGATTACCTAGAACGTCTCTTTCAAGTACAATATCATACCATGTAGGAAACAGATGTGTCAGACTCTGTGGTATCTTTTATCTCAATCTCACCAGGATATATCGTATAAACGTAGGAATGGAAATTACCATTGTAAATTGACAATACGTCGTCGATATATCTACATTTCAAGTTGAAGGCCACAGCAAGTGTTTTCTTCTAAGATTTTGCACAAATTCTGCTTCATATGAATACAACAATAGGCCTTTTAATAAAAAAGCGCAATTGGTACATCTACTAATGGAAATTCCAATTGATTGTTGGAATACCTGGTCTCCAAACTCCACATAGATATTGTCAATCAGAAATCCAAGCATTTCTATGATGTCAACTTCAAATACTTGTGTGTGCAATCAGAATGTATTTAAACAAAATAATTTTGTAAATTTTGTAAATGACCAATGAACAGGTAAGAAAATTTAAAAGTTCCATTTTTATTGGAAAAAAGCAGCTGTCACAATATCAAAAAGCCTGGACTTTAATTTATCGTAGGGGATGGTTGTGTATGAAGTTGAAAGATGTAAAAGATGCATCTCTCTCGGCACAAATTATGGTTTTGCTCTGCTTCTGATTTGTATTGTATAACTGGATTTAGATCTTGAATGTTTTTGTCATATTTTTGTCATATTCAACTTTGAAAAGGATATTAGCCAAATCATACTTCAGAAATAACGAAAATGATGATTTAAAATTTGAAGACATAAAATGAAATTTAGTTGGTGTTTGTTGTCTGTGATCAGTGAAACATACAGATTTGAAACAAGTGAAGCAGCTAGTGTCTATGGACTCTTTTGTTTAAGGTTATTTCAATAACAAACAGTAATCAAGCTCAAAGAGCAGTAAAAAATACAAAGTTTGGGGAAAAACAAAAACAAATATCCATCTATAAGACAAATGTCTTATTTTGTTGTAAAGAAAAAACTTCTACAGATTAATATTTTTATTTTTATACACAGCTGTTTCTTAAGCAGAAGGATACTTGTAAGATTCGCAGATGCTTGACAAACAACACTCCTCTGCGATTAAGAGGGACATATAAATGAAATTGTTGAGTCTTAGAGAGAACTTGAAGTCTATAAACATCTCTATATTGTTAGAAACGGAATTATGGAAGGTTAGATTTACATAGGAAAATGGAATGTCATGCAGACCTCAATGACAAAGTTATTCAAAATCTGGCTATATAATAAAACAATTATTGACTCTTTAAGGATGAATAGGGTTTGTTTTCACCAGAAAAGTATCAATATTTATGTTGCTTTCGCCTGGGTCAATATTGATATTTGTTGCTGAATAATATTATTATTATTATTATAAAATTTGTATGGCGCTAAATATAATTAAAATTACTCTAAAGCGCTTAAACATTAAAAATAAGATAAAAATTTACAATAATTTGAACATAATTAATAATCTGAAATTAGACGTATAGTTATAAAAATAATGAAAACAATTATAAAAATTATTTAAAAATTAGCCCCTAAAATCATGAAAGTAGGCACAATTATGTACATTATTAAATGAAGATAAATAGCCACAAATCATAAAATAGTATTACAAAATAAAGAGAGTCCATAAAATGTGCTTAGACAGGAACATAAAAATTACAATAATATTTATATGTCAATGATAAAAAGCCATTTTAAAGAGGTGAGTCTTTAGACACTTTTTAAAACTGTTAAGATTTTGTTCATGTCTCATAACTAATGGGAGACTGTTCCAGAGTGCAGCGGCGCTAACATCAAAACGACGATTTCCATATGACTTGGTTCGAGCACGAGGTTGAACTAAACACCTGGAATTCTCTGAACGCAATGATCTCGCAGGGAAATACAAATTAACGAGGTCCTTTATATATGACGGTGACATCCCTTGTAGTGCTTTAAATACTGTTATTAATATTTTATACTGGATACGAAATTCCACTGGCAACCAATGCAAAGAAATCAGAACTGGGGTGATGTGATCTTGTTTCTTGGTCCTAGTTATTATTCTCGCCGCAGTGTTTTGAATTCTTTGTAGTCTTGATAGGGAGCTCGAGCTCAACCCGTATAGCAATGCGTTGCCATAATCCAATCTAGATGTGACGAGTGAGCACACTAAGGTCTTGCAGGCACTTTCTGTAATATATTTACGTATCCGACCGATATTACGCAGCTGATAGAAACACTGTTTAGAAATAGAACTTATCTGGTCGTCCATACTTAGTGACCAGTCAAAACATACACCTAAATTTCTAACACAGGACGATACATATATGATTTGACCATCAAAATTCAAATTGTAATTTGCGAGATCACGGGATCTTTTTTTTGGCGTAAAGACAATAAGTTCCGTTTTGTCTTGATTTAATTTAAGCAAGTTCGTTTTCATCCATGCACTGATGTCTGACATGCATTTTTCTAACCGTGCCGCTATGGCATCCCAGGTCGCTGTTGGTTTGATGATCATATATACCTGAGTATCATCAGCGTAGCTATGAAAGGACATTCCATGTCTGCGACAGATCTCACCAATGGGTTTTGAAAACATGCAGTAAAGCTTAGGACCTAAGACAGACCCTTGTGGAACTCCGAACTTTAGCTGAAAATTAGATGACATGGATGAATGAACCGCGATTCGCTGACACCTGTTGTTTAGGTACGATTTCATCCAAAGCAGGGCGTCACCACAGATGCCATAGGAAAATTTAAGACGATTAAGAAGGATAGAATGATCTATCACGTCAAAAGCCGCTGATAAATCCAACATCAAAAGAACCGCACATGAGTTGGAATCTAGTGCTGATACGATATCATGATGCACTTTCAGGAGGGCTGTCTCTGTAAAATGGTGTACTCGGTATGCAGATTGGTAAGTATCCTGTAGATTGTTCAACACAAGATGATGTTCTATTCGTGTACTAACCACTTTTTCAAGAATCTTTGAGATGAAAGAAAGGATTCGCTTAATGTCACCAGGAGTTTTCATCTGAAATAAAAAGCCATATTCACTAACAAACAGGTCTGTAATTGTAAATTAATAAATGTTTTGAAAATATCTAGTAATCTAGAAAAATATTCTTTATTTGCTGATTTTTTATGATACAAACCTGGAGAAAAATTAAGTACAATTATAAAATAATTAAATTTTAGATTTTGGTCTTTTCTAATATAATGGTCCATATACATGCATCAGAGTATATTATAATTATTTCAAAAATGTTGCACATTAAAATATCGTTCGAGGTAAAAGCTAAATCATCTTTTATTTTCTGATTTGATCAATGGGTTTCAATGATATCATTTATCGATGTCACTTGCGAGTTAAAGCACACAGGACATTAACTGGTATTCTTCGCTTAATGCCACCAGGAGTTTTCATCTGAAAAAATGACAAAACAAAATAGAATAAAGTGTAATAGTTCAGCAAAGAGTACAAATTTGGTGAATTATCTAAGTTGTAACATTAAATCTAATAATCTTCAGGAGATATTTATTAATCAATTATTTAAGGTAATTCCACCCTCCTATGATGTCTTAGGTTTTTGCAAAAACTGTAATTATTTCAAATTTATGCGCAATATCTGTATGAAAAAGGCTTGACAATTAGTGAAATGATAAATATTGCGAATTAAAGTTTTATTTTAAAAATGCATATTTTCTCTTTTAAATCAATAATTCAACCTTTAAAAAACGTTTACAAGGGCAATAACTCCTTCTACTGTTTATTCATTGAGGTATTTGCTTTATTATACTTCTAATGTAAAAAATTTTTCCCAGATAATTTACAATTCAAAAATATCTTATAAGTAGAAAGTATTTAGGAACATTCAGCATCAAAATTATGCATTTTAACAAATTTATATATATTTTTCATAATACTGTTTACAAAAAATGTGCGATTTTTTATGTTGACATAAACTTTTGTTTATATATGTTTGACATCTTAAATAATATGTTGAAGTAAACATGTTTTGCAATAATTGAAAAATTTAGAGTATATTAGATGAGATTAAATGCAGTTTTTATACTTTGAACAATTAAAATAGTGAGGGTGGAAACACTTTAAGTGAATCAAGCTGTTTACTTTTTGAATTAAATTTTCATAATGTTGGCCAAATTCATGTATCTTTAAAACAACGGATCACAAAACTTGAATTTATGTTTTAGGATCTTCGAGGAACGAAAGATTGATGTACTTGATATGCCTTATATTTCTGTACGAAAAGCTGAAAAACGAGGATATATCAGTAGTCTTTAACCACGATATGATCAAATTAGCATGAACTCAGGACCGTGCTCTGATAAGTTGAATAAAGACCCTTTTAGGACAAAAAATTATGACATTTAAAATGGATGTAACTTTCTTAAGGCTGTGAAACATGCTATAAAAGGTTTTTTAAATCGTATTATAAAGTCTCATGTAATACCTCATTTTATTAGTGATATATAATATCAGTCATTTATTTTCAATATTACAATTAATAATATAGTGTAATGATATAACAGTATGCTGTATTTTTAGGTCACCTGAGTAAACTCAGGTGACCTATTGCTATCTGTTTTCGTCCGTCGTCGTGCGTCGTTTGTCGTCCGTCGTGCGTTAACATTTGAACATTTTCAGCTTCTTCTCTGCAACCACTGAACCAATATCAAGCAAATTTGGCACAAAGCATCTATGGGTAGAGGGGAACAAAAATTGTGAATTTCATGATCCCTGCCCCCCTGGGGCCTGAGGGATATGGCCAAAACCACTAGAATTAATGCAATCTTTAAAACTCTTCTTCTTTACTCCTGGACATCAAGCAGTCAAACTGTTTGCATGATTGTAATCAGCAATGAGTCCTCTACCAAAATTATGAAATTCATGGCCCTGGGGTCAGGGTTTCTAGTGCTATGGCGGGGCTAAATAAGTAGGTAGAGAAAATGCAATATTTCTTTGAAAATCTTCTTCTCTGCTCCTAGGTATTAAATAAAACAACTTAGTACATAGTTATGATGAGCAAGAGTGCCTCTACCAAAATTGTGAAATTCATGGCCCTGGAGTCAGGGGATCTGGTGTTAGGGCGGGGCTCTATTGATTATAAAGTGAAAATACATGACTTCTTTGAAAATCTTCTTCTCTGCTCCTGGGTATTAAATAAACTAACTAAGTACATAGTTATGATGAGCAAGAGTGCCTCTACCAAAATTGTGAATTTTATGGCCCCAGGGTCAGGGGTTCTTGTTTTAGAGTGGGGCTCTAATGATTATATAGTGAAATGCATGTATTCTTTGAACATCTTATCCTTTGCTCCTGGTTAATATACTAATGATCTAATTACATATTTAAGGGCAGTATTTATTTTTTTTTCAGTTTTACAAACCCTCCGCTCGAGGTTTTGAATTTTCAGAAAAAAAAATAATACAATTTTTTTCTTTCCGATGTCAAATTTGAGTCGGGATCGAGATTTCAAATTTACGAACTCGCACTTCCAGTTTCAAGATGAAACGGCGGGTAAATAAAGGTAGATATAAGAAGATGGTTTAGTGAAAAATTCATCGATACGAGTGCCATTCAAAACGTTTCACCCGTTCAAAGGACAAATAAAATGCTGACGACTTTGTTGCACAATGACATGCTGGTGAGATAATTATGTATTCGTTTCAAAAGTATCTGTCTGTTAATTATTTTAGTCCTCCAGGTTTTAAACTGCCTGTTGTAGCTATTGCATATTGCCAGCGACATTGTTTAGGTCTCTGTTATAGCTTACAGTCTAAGCATCATTCTTCAGGAAAGGGTTGCTTATGCATCAGATGTAATGAATTAAACTATGGGAGAAGTTCAGTCCATTTGAGGAAGAAATAAACAATAACCTGAAGAAATAAAAAAAAATTCAACTATTAAAAGGCAAGAATATACAAATATATACAGGCATGTAGTATCATTTGTATAAGCCAGAAAAATTATTTTACACTTAACTGAATTGAAAAAATGTTCACCCTACTCCCCAATACTCCCTGTCTGTTTTATGATAGGAATTATAATTTTAGGCTACAAGTAAATTTTAGAACAATGTCTATACATTTACCTAACACATATTTGAAAAATGAAGATATATTGAAAGACTTTTAAAGAATTGATTTTTAAAAATATATTTTGACCAACATCACAAAATTTATATAACTGACCCAAATTGGCATATGATAAAATAAGCAATTAAATGTTCTACTTTCCTATTTGTAAGCATTATGTGTCCAGTGGTAAGGAGCCTATTAGAATAGCATAAAAAAGAATGTACAAATGTTAATGATTGATTAATCAAAATTTCTTTTGGAATTCCTTCTCCTTCGGGACTTTTTTATTCTCATTTCATAACTAAACCTAAACATAAAAAAATGCTGGCCTTATAATGAAGAAAGGGGCCTCTTTCAAAATAGATAATTTCAGGGCCGCTGGGTCAGGGGTACCAGGGGGGTACTTTGACTAAAATAAATTAATGCTTTGAAATCTGCCCTTTGATAAGCAATGGTGCCTCCTTCAAAATTTGTGAATTTCATGGCTTTGTATTAAAACACAAACCAAATGCAATCGCTGGAAAGTTGTTACATGATACTCAGGTGACCTATAAGGCCCGTGGGCATCTTGTTTGTAAAAGGAACGATTTTAAGTATTGTTTACAATAGTTCATACAGTGCACTGTGATCCAAAATATGCAATAATAGAATTAAAGATATGTTTCTGAAAATCATAATAAATGTTTTAATGTTAATTTATATTATCAGCTGAGGGTAGTGAAATAAGGTAAGTTTGTTTTCTGCAAAAATTAAGAGCAGGTCATTTTTACAAAGCTTGGCCTCCAATTCTCAAAAATAAACGCTACAGGTAATAAAAATAACTAAGTCTGTAGTCTTTGTAATATACTGGTTTTGAATTCAACTTAGAGTTATAGTCAGTTAATTAATATAAGAACAGGGTCATGTTATGTTTAAAGTGAACCTATCTTAAAAAAAAAATCCTAATAAAGATATCTATACACTTATGTCCAGCCAAGCTTCCTTCAACCATAATGAGGTTCACATTTGATGTTCAAATTTTTAACAACTCATCCAAAACTTGTAGATACATGCATATGTACCATAACATTAAACTTTAACAGCTGCATGTAATTAAATTTTCTAAACTTTAATTGTTTTAAGAGCATGTCTACGAGAAAACCATGCAGATATATAGAAAAATGCTCTGGTAGGCACTCTCAAGAACAAACTAATTTTTATTATTTACTTAAAGGACACCCATTGAGAGTCAGAAATGTGTTGTTTATTTTTGCTTGGGTTGTTTCTATTTTTAGTAACAGCCAATAATTCATTTTGGTCAATATTCAAGGGAAAATGCAAAAAAGTTGGTGTAAAAATGACAATTTCAAATATTTAATATTAAAAAAGAAAAACAATATATAAATAAAAGGGCAATGTTTTCTCATAAAACTAAGTCGTAAAATTAAAGTGGAATCAATTTTTTTGTAAAACCCCTATATAGAAGGCTGTCCCGAGGGCACAAATATTGGCATGGTGCCAAGAAATGATAATGGTTCATTTTTTGTTAATATTCAGGGATACATTTCTTAGAAAGTGACGCTTCTTTTTTCAGAATTTTGTGCATTTAAGAATCTATAGGATATTATCCCAACAATATGTAAAATCCACCTTTGGACTCTCGAGGACAGAAAAGTTATATCGTAATGAAAAAACCTCAAATTCAAATGATGGAAAAATTCATGATTTTGTAAGTTTTACTTTTAACAGTAATTTTAATGAATTTTGTGTAAAATATTTACAAATATAAACAATGAAAATTATTTTCAATTTTATAAAAGCTATAAAAAAAAATTTCCCTGCTTTTCCTGTGAAAAAAAAAAATTACTATTTATTTAGATTTTGTTAGAATTATCTCCCCTGTTGCGCTCTTCTGTAGAGAAGGTAGATAATGATTATGTTTACGAAGTGTATAAACAGATGTCTGTCATCTAATCGTTTTAGGCATAAATTATGTGTGATTTGAAGAAAATTGTCCCTCCTGTGAATGTAATTTGTTACGTATATACTAGTGGCCCATGTATAAAATGCATAAAAAATTATGAAAAACCATCGGGTTCCGTAACCACGTGTAAACATTAGGTATCACACCGGTAATTGACCAATCAAAATGAACTTAGTCAAATGTAGGTCCATATATATAGAATTAATTTTTTTTCTTTTGAGGAGTTTTTCTAATTTCTTTCATGCCATTTTTACAACTTTGGTACCTGTGCCTAGTAAATTTTATGTACTTTGTGAATAAATAAAGGTTTTGGACAGGAACTATTTTTTTCATGGCATAGGAGGCTACTTCCTGTAGTGCACTCGAGGTGTTTATAAACACAGTGAAAACACGTGGATTTGAGGGTAGCCGTGTTTGCAGATGGAAAAAGTCCGAAAATGCCGTGTGGGTACCCTGTTTTTGGTATCAGCCAATGTGACAGGTAATGTTTAACACCTCCTGCTAAATATTTTTTCATGTAAACAAATACCCGATTTTTAACGATTTTTTATTCTATATAGAATTATAGAGTGCAAACAATTACCGGTGTGATACCTTATGGCATCCTGAGACGTTTTCGTTTTGTTACCGTTTTGTACGTCCTCAGAAATAGATTCAGGTGCGTGAATTGTTAAAGAGTCTTCAGATTCTGGCTCTGATTTTGATGAATATGATTCTGACAGCAAACATTCATTTGGTAGCAAGACGGATGTAGTGATGATGATACAGAATCAACAATGTTTGAATTTGAAAAAGAAACAGGTAGGTGGATTTTCGTTTATAATACTATGTACCTATAAAAAGGCTTATTGATATGTATAAAATAAATAAATAAACAATTTTGATGGGGACTTGATTATGGACAAGGGAAGATTTTTTACAAGACACTATCAGGTCTGGTACAATCACAATTTTGCTATGTATGTAGATTGATTTACCTACTTGGTTAGCTTTATTTGCCTACATAAAGTAGCTTTATTTAGCTACAAAAGTAATTTATTTCTATAAAAAATACCTACGTAGCTAAATCTAGTGATTGTACTCGACCTGAATATATACCTAGCAAACCTGTCAAGAGAAATTTCAAGGTTGGTACTTGTACATGTAGCAATAAAAATATCTGTTTAAATTCAACAATATTGCAAAATATTCACATCTGCAGAATTATAAATAGCATATTATAAGTAGCCTTTGTGGGGTGATGAAGAGGGAATGAAAAGTTGAATAGGTCCAGGGTTTTCAAAGACTGTTTACTAATAGGGTACATTAAGAATTGAATAGGTGGTTCTTCACTGTCAATTAAATCACCATTATTGCCTCATATGTGGGCTGCATAATTATAAAGAATCTCATTAAACAAAATATTTTTTTCAGATATTTATGAAATGTTATGAAGATGGCTACAGTTATGATTTTCGGCTTTTCATATATGATTAAAGGAAGAAGAGTTGTCAAATACTTGTGCAGACTTTTCAAATTAAAGGTCACCATGTGTTCTTTGACAGGTTTGTGTTTAAAACATAACTAATATTATAAATATAAGTCTGGGAAATTATACTTTGTAAAGAATATTTCCTTTCATTTTTATATTTCTCGTGCAATTTCAGATTATTCAAATTCATTTCCCTGGTTAGGGCTGGGCTTTACAATGGGATTTTCAGCTGTGGAGCTATAAAAAATTACTACACAGGGTTTCCAATGTAGGTTTGTGAACAGAATCCAGAAATAAGAAGAGGAGAGACAATGCAGATGCACCATTAGCATTACCAATTACTTACCACTGCTGAGAAAATGGTAAAGATATGTTATATTATTATACCTCTACTGTAATTACTCTGTATAAATTAATACCATAAGAAAATCTCTATTTCCCCGAGAAGTGATTATTGCCCTCATCTGAAGACTACTCCCTGGAAAATCAGAGCTACTTCCTGGGACTACTCCCTCATGAATATTTATTATCAAAGTGTTCAGTGGGTGGAGCGTTCAAGAAATCTCGAGTCTGTGACGTCATGTTATAAGCTATGTAGCTATGACGTCAAAACATTTCGATGTGCGATGTCAAAATCATACTTGAATTCTACCAAAATGAAGACAACTATAATTTTTCAAAATGTCAGTGAAAATACTTTTTAAAAATAATTTAATTGTTTAAGGACATGATGCTTCACTTATCATACAATGTGTTAAACCACACGCATTTGTAATTATTCCTCTACAGTTTTTTTAAAATGTTGGAATATCTGGTAAAAAAAAAAAATTAAATCGCCTATCATTGTTTCGGTATAATAAAAAAGTTATGGAATGGGAACTCGGGAAATAGGAAATTTAAAGTTCCCCTCGGCAGAGAACTATTTCCTCCTGGAAATAGTTTCCTCCCTCGGGGAATCATAAATTTGCTATTTCCCTCATACCCATTTCCTAACTGTATACTATAGTGCATGTATAAGAATTGCCTTGTCTGTCTGTTGATTTGCCACATGCATTTTTCCCTACTCTGTTACTTTACTTCAAGGATATATGAAACTCTTGTTTTCTTCAAAGATAGCCAAAAGAATTTGTGAAGAATCTTACCCAAGTCATTTGATGACATTTTCTTCAATTGATAAATATAAATGTAGCAATATCATAAACATGAAATTTATTTTAAAAATCTTAGAATATGTCTAGCATGTTTTATTTCAATTTAATTTGAAAACTGTCCTTTTTCAGAGTTACATGCTTTGAGTACTACTTTTATGTATTTGGAGACAGTCCAGTTGTTCCAGTGGAAATTTCAGTGCTTGTTAAATTTTCTCCAGAAGTTATTGGATGCTACATAGGAAGAAAACGGGGTCATACTGAACAGAATAGTTTGGATACAGCTTATAGATTTTGAAAGCTTGAGACCTCAAGATCAACCCAAATGGTATACCAAACATGAAGAAAAAAGACAGTTTATGATTGAAGAAGCTTGTGTAGTAGCCAAAATTTCAGGGTATTTCGTATATGTTAACTTATACGATTTTATTGGTACATGTACTTAAACATTGCTGATATCTTGATATTTAATATGTATCAGCTTTCATTTGCAGGGATACACAAAAATTCAGAGTAAATTTTAAGTGTTTGTTATGTTAAAAAAGATCAAAGTTCAAGGTCTACAGTGCTTTAGTTTTACCATATATAACACTATTATAAAGACTGATTTCCTGTATAGAGGTATAGCAAATAATTCAGAATATGATTTGGGGAAACTGTGATTTTTTCTTTTAAATCTTACCTTAATTTAGAACCATCATGTATACTTAAGCAAGTAGATTGTTTTTCAAGCATACACAATTTCAAGGTCATTTTAATTTTGGAAGTTAATATGAAATATCAGGAAGCAGTCAAGCATTTTAATTTTTTTGTTGTTGAATGTACTTAGTTATTGAGTAATATTCAAATTTTAATCTGCAATGAAATTAAAAATTATAAATGTTTTAATTTGTTGATTTTTAACACTCCGTGTTCATTCATTTTGAGTTTGTTGCCATGACAATATGTCTGTCAAGAAAATTGCTCTGATATTCCTTTTTGTTCAGTTTGACCCTTGACCTTTGACACTGTGACCTCAAAATCTTAAGGGGTCCTCTAGTTTTCAAGAAACCAGTGGACTAAATTTGATGTCTGTCAAGCAATGGGTCCTCAAGACTTATTAGTAGGTACCAGTGTACTATGTTTATTATCTATCAAGCAAATGTTTTTTTTTAAGATGAGGGAGAACACACTTGGTCTACTGATTGACAAACAGGTATTAAGCAGTATGTGAATATCACCCTGCTCAAAGAAAATGTAAAATAATACAATTCTGGTACCCCCCCTCCCCAATTAACCCCATTTAACCCCCTAACGGTCTAAGAAATTATTATTGATTGAAAACAAAAATGTACAATATACAGGTATTTTTCAACAGCAAAATTTAAATTTTTGAAAATATTTAAATCAGCAAAATAACTCCTTGCTGAAGTTCAGGGATGAGAAAATTTGAAAATTCACAAAAAAAGTCCAACTTTAGGTAAAAAGTACAGCAAAATGTTTGAGAGTCCAAAGACAGATTTTTTATATAATGTAGACAGTCATGTTGTCTAATAATTGGTATGAGATTGAGTTGATTCTAAGCGTCACTTTTTTAGTTATAGGTTTTTGAAAAGTGAATATTTTCACCAGTTTTCAAAAATCTGGAAATATGCCAGATTTGTGACCTTTTTGCACTTCAACGAGGGCACAGTTAGTGATTGTGAAAAATTTTCCGAAACAAGTGTTTCTTGTTACTTTCAACCATATATGGATATTTTATATCATTATCAAGTAAAATGCTAAATTTTAAATATAAATCCTATAAAATGCCTGTTTTTACAGTGGCTGGAACGTTATTGTTGACAAACCAATCGTGTAGAATCGTTCGTGCATCGTGCGTGATCGTTCGTGTAACGTGCGAGATCGTGCGTGTAACAGACTCAATCGTTTGCGGTTTTAATCGTGCGTGAACGTGCGTTTAGAAACGTGTAAATTTCGTTTTGTAAGTTTTTATTGGAATGTTATCTGTGAAACAAGTATTTCGTTTATAATTTATTTTTTAATCCAAATAAAAGGACTGAAGCGCAGTTTACATAATTAAATGCGGAACGAACTAACTATCGCTTGAAAACAAGCAATATAGTAAGTCGTACAATATTATGTTTTCGTGAAATACCGTGATAAACCGTACTGAGCTGTTTTACTATATTTTTCTGAGGATCATTCTTGTTTCCTGCTAATTATGGTAAGATATTTTTCCTTAAATTTTCAAATAATCAAAAAGAAATAATTTTACAAATTAATAAATATTTTTCAAAGCTTACATAAATGTTTAGTCGGCAAATGTACATGCATGTCACGCAATGATTTTCGGGGTTTTGTTTAACCGTGTTTATTCTGTAGCTTACTTTTAATTAATTTTTAAAGTAAAACAATAATCTGCAATGTCGTTTTTCATGTTTTAGAGATTAATAAAAATTTTGAAGTAATGAAAACATATAGATATAACTTTTAAGTTAAGTCATTCCATGCTGCCATTTTTTTCCCAATCGTATCCCAATCTACATATTATGAAATCCAATTCAATCAAATTTTACGGTCCACCTACTACTATCTTCTGATAGAACAAAAAAATCCATTTTCGTATGTCGAAGAAATATCTAAATAATTATTTATTATCTAAAATAATAAAAAAAATCTTACATGTATTTGGTACCAGAAATACCCATTTCCGTTTTTTCTTCAAAGTCGATGATATAATATATATATATGGATAATTCTTTGAATCCAAAATCAATATAAAGCCGTATTTCGTTTTGGAAATATCGATTCCTAAATAATTTGAACTATTTTGCGTGAAGAATCGTGCGTTTGCGTTAGCAATCGTGTAAGATCGTGTACGTGAAGGATCGTTCGTGTATAAGGTTTAATCGTGCGTTAATCGTGCGGAATCGTGCGTGTAACGTGATCGTTCGTGTAAGTTGTCAACAATAACGTTCCAGCCACTGTACCCTGCGTAAAGACCAAGAATTCTATTTTTAGTAACAGTGTTGATTTAACCCCTTAAGTGAGACCACACTGAAAAAAAAATTGTGGCAAAATATTTCATATTGAAGAAGAAATTTACATGCAAAACATGAAGTTGATCCGAGAACCTTGCTCCCATAACCTCTTGCATGGTTTTCTCGTAGACATGCTCTTAATATCATTATAATTATCACCACTTTCTTTAATGTGCAATTAAGGTACGTCTCTTTCTGTTAACAGTGTAAAAAAGAAGACACTATGTAGCGTCACAATCACGCGGCATGAACATAAAACGTGATATTAACAGAAATAAAAAAAATCTTAAAGCAACCCCAACTGCGGAGTTACAATATGTACAGTAATGGTATGCACATAAAGCCTCCGGGAAAGATATCTACATTTCTAACTTTTAAACCATCGATAATATGCGACGACAGTATTTCCAATGACGGTAGGTACATATTGTTGCCTATGACAATTTGTAAAGAACGATCATATGTATTATCACAACCCCTCCAAATGAAATATTTAATCTACCATTCGTTTATGCATGTGAATTACAAAGATTTATTACTCATTTATTTTTTCAATAATTAATCAAACAATTTTATGCATTTTGCATTAAAAAACTATAATGACACATCGTTTCAAAATTGTTTATGAAATCTGGTACAGACCTTGATTTATTTTGCCTGTTGTGGCCTTTACTTCAAACTGATGTTTAAGTTCCTCTGTGTAATGACGTTCAGAACAAAGGTTCATTCCCTCTCAATTATCAATCAACAACTTTCATGTATTTTACAATTATGAATGACACATTGTTTCAAATTTTTTTAAGAAATCTGGTACATCCCTTGATTTATTTCGCCTGTTGCAGCTTCTACTTCATACTGACGTTTTAGTTTTTCTGCGTACCCTGGTTCAGTGACGGGGTTCATTACCTCTTTTCCCAAATCATCAACCTCATATAGGTAGTTGTACTCATTGTTCAGGAACGTATCAAGATCCATTACTGCTCCTCTTACAGTTTGCCAAAGTGTGCGGTAATCAGTATTTGAAAGTTGTGGGGGATTGGGATAACTGTCACACAGAATTCTGGCAATAAAATTCCTCGCATAACGGATCCTTTGAATGTTGGCTTGCAGGGATCTGTCTTTGGGGTCGGGATTATTTACCCATCCATTGCTGTGTGGAGGTGGGCAAAGACCGTATTGTATACGGTGAGGAAAAATATCACCTAGTTGATCAGTGCACGGATCAAGGATAAGTCGACTCGCTCTATAGGCAATTGTTGTCTCATCTATGATATTAAGTGTCAGTTCTATTGAATAAGGAGAGGTAGCCATAGCATACATGAAATGAAGACATTTTTTGTTATTAATGGAATGTTAAGATATTTTTTTTCAATTCAGTTGCGCCCCGTCCCCGTATTGTACAATGTATATAAGAATTTAAACATACAATTTTTAATAGTGTATAGAACACGATCCTCTCGGGAGTGATAAAATAAGTAGCTGAATACTAGTAATACAACAATTATAATGCTTTACGGGCTGGTTTAATTTCCCTTTGAACTGAAAGCGTACCTGTTCTATTATTCAATCTATAGAGTTTGACTTGGCCGTTCATTATCACCCCCATTAAAATTACAAAAATCTAAATACCATCCACTGATTTTTTTTTTCATTGTTGTTCGTGGTATTTTTAAGATACTTGTATTTATTATTATGAAATAGTTGAATTCAAAATTATAAAAATAGGTGAAAACGAAATCTCAGAAAAAATCAATAATCTTATACTATCAATATTCACTGTATATTAGATTTTTTTTTTCTTATGCTGATATTTTTCTCAGTGTTCTAAGTTTTTCGATGCATATCCAGAAACATCTCTTCCAAAACTCAAACAAGAAAAATTTATTTGATGTAACCATCAATTGTCGCCAGAGAAATAAATAAAGTAAACAATGAGCTGAATCTTGATCATCAAACCGCTTTGATATGTGTGAAAAAGGCATGCATCTAAATGATGGAGACGATAGTCGGGAAGATTTAAAAAAAAAATTAAAGTCGAATGAAAATTGAACAATTTAAAAGAATTCCTCAATCTGCATACACCAAAACTTAAACTTATATGAAAAGAGCAGCTCGGTCCTTCGGGCTGAAATAATTTAATTAATCAAGTGATTTTTTTTTACAGTTCTTTAGAAATAATATTAATAAATTTCTTTCTCTGAATAAAATGTTTCTACTGTACCTTTCACGTGATACTGTGAGCAACTTCTAATATAATACATACCTATGGCTACTATTGTGTATCATATAAACTTCTGATATCGTGAAAAGTAAACAAAAGCCAACTGACAGTCAAGCATAAAGGATTAATGAAAACAATGCTCATCAAAACTAAACGAAATTCATTTAGTGATTTTTTAAGCCCCGGTAAACGAAGTTTCGGGGATATATAGTTTTTGTCGTGTCCGTCTGTCTCTCTGTCTGTCTATATCTCTGTTTGTCCGCAAAAACCTTAAATTTACTTATAGCTTTGGATTTTGTGGAGCTATGACATTCATATTTCACATGTGTATTTATGGTGACAAGACCTTTCTTTTTGTACCACCAAATTTGACCTTTCACTTTGGATTTTGACCCACTTTCACACAAAAACTTTGGACTTTTATGTGGCCATATCTTTTGAACAGTAGAGATCAAGGCATTTATACTTATCATGTGTATTTTTAGGTCACCTGAGTAAACTCAGGTGACCTATTGCTATCCGTTGTTGTCCGTCGTCGTGCGTCGTCCGTCGTGCGCTGTGCGCCGTGCGTTAACATTTGAACATTTTCAGCTTCTTCTCTGAAACCACTCAACCAATTTCAACCAATTTATTCACAAAGCATCTATGGGTGGAGGGGAACAAAAATTGTGAATTTCATGGTCCCTGCCCCCGTGGGGCCTGAGGGGTGGGGCCAAAACCACTAAAATTAGTGCAATCTTTAAAAATCTTCTTCTATGCCCCTGGACATCAAGCAGTCAAACAGTTGGCATGATTGTAATCAGCATTGAGTCCTTTACCAAAATTGTGAAATTCATGGCCCTAGGATCAGGGATGCTAGTGCTAGGGCGGGGCTAAATAGACTGTATAGTGAAAATGCATTACTTCTTTGAAAATCTTCTTTTCTGCTCCTGGGCATTAAATAAGCTAGCCAAGTACATAGTTATGTTAAATAAGATTGACTCTTCCAAAGTTGTGAATTTCATGGCCCCAGGGTCAGGGGTTCTGGTGTTGGGGCGGGGCCCTATTGGTTATATAGTGAAAATGCATAAATTCTTTAAAAATCTTCTCCTCTGTGCTTGGATATTTAACCAACAAACTATGTACATAGTTATGATAAGGAAGGATACTTCTTCCCAATTTGTGAATTTCATGGCCCCTGGGTCAGGGGTTCTGGTGTTAGGGTGGGGCTCTATTGGTTATATAGTGAAAATGCATAAATGCTTTGAAAATCTTCTTCTCTGCACCTGGGTATTAAACAAACAAACTAAGTACATAGTTATGATGACTGAGAATGCCTCTTCTAAAATTGTGAATTTCACAGCCCATGGGTGAGGGGTTCTAGTGTTACGGCGGGGCTCTTTAATTGTTTATAGAGTGAAAATACATTATTTCTTTAAAAAATCAACTTCTCTTCTCCTAGGTATGAAATAAACTAACCAAGTACATGGTTTTATTGAATAAGTCTGCCTCTTCCAAAATTTTTAATTTCACGGCCCCAGGGTCAGGAGTTCTGGTGACAGGGCAGGGCACTGTTGATTTTATAGTGAAAATGCATAACTTCTTTAAAAATCTTCTCATATGCTCCTGGGTATAAAACCAATGAACTATGTACATAGTTATGATGAGGAAGGATGCTTCTTCTCAATTTGTGAATTTCATAACCCTTGGGTCAGGGGTTCTGGTGTTAGGGTGAGGCTCTATAACAATTGTATTGTGAAAACGTGAATTCTTTGGAAATCTTTTCCTTTGCTCCTTGGTATAATGCCAATGATCTAAGTATATATTTATGATGAAGAAAGGTGCCTCTTCTAAAATGGTTAATTTCAGGGCCTCTGCATCAGGGATACTGCAGACGGGGGGGGGGGGGGGGCTACGTATAAGTATGAAAATAAAGTAATGCTATGAAATCTAATCTTTGATATTAATCACCCATTTCTGATGAAATGAAATTTATAACATTTCCAAAATTTTGAAATACCTGGGCCCAGGGTCAGTGGTTCCTGTGGGTTGGTGTGCACAACTGGTGGTTATAAAGTGGAAATGCATTTTCTCTCTCTTACTCTGATCTGCCTTTGGGTATTAAGTAACCAAATTAAGCATGGTTATTGTATAGTTATGATAAACAATGGTGCCTCTTTCAAAATTGTGAATTTCAAGGCTTTTGGTTTAAATAGTCAAACCAAAGTCAGTTGTTGGAAAGTTGTTTCATGTTACTCAGGTGACCTATAAGGCCCGTGGGCCTCTTGTTATGAAAAGACTTTTCATCGGATACCAACAATCTTGTTCTTTTGACCTTGACTGATATTTCTGTTCTTATTAAAACATAGGTGATCAAAGATTACGAAGCTCACCTTGACGAATGTTATCAGTTTAAGTTATGCAAATCTCACATCATATTTTCTTAATATTTAGTATTCATCCAAACAACAATATTCTTGCAAGTTGTGTTTTACCCCTTACATGGCATATACACATTTCTACACGTGTAGCATGAAAATCAAGTATAGTGTAAACAAATATTCCTAACTGTTAATACTGCAGATATCAAGGACTTCAAGTTCATTTGAATTGATCTGTTTCCAAAACTTTAACCTGGTCTCTTGTATGGAAAATATAGGTCAGATCCAGCATCCGAAGCAAGTCTGGTAGTGTACATCCCTAGATGCATCATCCATGCAAATTTGGTCCGGGTAGGGCTTTTTGTTCCTTGGGAATGGACCTGCTCCAAAAACTTTAACCTGGTCACTCATCTACAAAATGTAAGTCAGATCCAGCATCCGAAGCAGGTTTGGTAGTGTCCATCCTTAGATGCATCATCCATGCAAGTTTGGTTCAGGAAGGGCTTATAGTTCCTTGGGAATGGACCCGCTCCAAAAACTTTAACCTGCTCCAAAAACTTTAACCTGGTAACTCATCTACAAAAATGTAGGTCAGATCCAGCATCCGAAGCAAGTCTGGTAGTGTCCATCTCTAGATGCATCATCCATGCAAGTGTAGTTCAGGTAGGGCTTATACTTACTTTGGAATGGACTTGCTCCTTAAACTTTAACCTGGGACGCCGCTAACGCCGACGCCGGGGGTATAGCATAAGCTCATCTCGACTTCGTCGAGGTGAGCTAAAAAAATGAACCTTGACTATAACTTTTGATCAGAAAGTACTAGGGCTTTCATACTCAAATATGTAACCCTTGTGAAACGTTCTATTGGACACCAAGAACCTTGACCCTTTGACCTTGACCTTTGAGTTTGACCTACTTTAAAAATGCAACCTTGATCATTGTTTTTGACGGGTTAGTACAAGGGCTTTCATACTTCATATATTTAATGCCTGTGACAAGACATCTCATTTGATACCAAGAACCGTGACCTTTTGACCTTGGAGTTAGAACCACTTTTACACAAAAATTGCAAACTTTTATTTTGGCCATGATTTTTAAACGGTAGATACTAGGAATTCCATTTTTCAAATATCAATTCTTTTTGGCAAGATCTATCATTTTAAACCAAGAATTTAGACGTTGAACTTGGAGATTTCCGTACTTACGAAAAAAAATAATTTGGTCATAACTTTTGAACGGTAAGGGCTAGGTCTTTCATACTTCAAATATGAAATCCTTGTGAGAAGACCTTTCATTGGATATCAACAACTTTGACTTCGAGCTTTGGAGTTTGACCTTCTTTTTACAAACTTTAACCTAGCCATAACTTTTGAACAGTAAGGGTCAGCGCTTTCATATATAAATTAAGTAAACTTTGAGACAAGGCCTTTCTTTAAAAACCAACAAACTTGACCCATTGACATTAGCCCAGAGTTTGTCCCTCCTTTCAAAATGTAAACCTTGGTCATAACCCTTGAGCAGGTGGTGCTAGGGTTTTTTATTTCACATATGTATTTCTTCTGAAAGAGCCTTACTTAAAGTACCAACATACATGTAGTTGATCAGCATTAGTGAAAGCTTAACCATCGCTATGTTACCATAGGGGGGAATCAGTGTTTCACAAACACATCTTGTTTTTAGTTTGCTTGTGCGCAATGCCTACAAGATTAAATTCATATCATGTAGCTTAATTGTTTAGATATGTGGAAAGTTAAAGAAGAGTCTAACATTATATAAATCAGTATCATACAATGTTAACTTTGGGTGTTGATCATGTATTAACCCCTTCCACATCGTGTTGAATTCTAATGCATATATCTTTTGCATATGTTTCACACAAAATCATGCATATTTGTTTTCCCGCAATCAAGCATAGATAACTTACTTTGTATTGGCCCATTTATGTCATTAATTTCTAAATAAAAACTCCATTTATACTAACTTATGCTAAATGATTGCCTAAAACTTTAATCATGAGGAAGCATATATAATTTTATCAAATGTTCCTCATCATCGATTATCTTTTATATATTATTGACTTTATGCCATCACGAGATGATCAAATTGAAATAAACTTGCACTGAGATTGCAGGTAAATGTGTCATTTCACGTGAAAAGTAATCGTCGTAGATCAATACGCTGTAATGAGTAAAGTCTGACATTATTTTTAACTATCATTAATTTAAGTGCAGAAAGATCCACACATTTTACGAGCTGAATATTTCCGGTGCATGTGACGTAAATCTATCCTCTGTTGCTAACAACATTAGTATCCATGGATAACTTTTAAACAAACCCAGTATCTTGCCTCAATTCCCCGGGATTCTTGCCACTGGTGCAATGTCCTATTTCTCTCGTTTAACTTTTTCTCTAATTTTTACCCACTTTCTCAGACTGATTCTTCGCTACAGCTCAGCATTCAACAGATCCTGAAACTCTCAGTGCGTTCTTATATATACCCTTTGACCGAGTATTTTTCAAAGGAGGGCAGGTTATTCCATTTTACTTACTTACTTTCTGGTTTTTGTTTGCGCTTATAATTACCACAAATCATTACAGTAGAATTTGTATACAGGTGATATAACCTAACCTAATCTTAATTTGAATTCCAGTGCACTGATCTAGCTTACATTGTTTAACTTAATAATTTTACATGAAATAAATAAACTTGTTTCACTATTACAGAAAAAGTTGTGTTTTCAGTAAAAGTCTTCTAGTATAATATCAAGGATTGATTGATTGATTGTATATTGTTTAACGTCCCTCTCGAGAATTTTTCACTCATATGGAGACGTCACCGATGCCGGTGAAGGGCTTCAAATTTAGACCTATACTCGGCACTTAGGGCCATCGAGCAGTGAGGGTTCTTTATCGTGCCAGCGCCTACCGTGACACGGGACCTACGTTTTTAAGGTCATATCCGAAAGACCCGTGACTTTCACTTCTGATGCCGAGCGCTTGGCGAAGGAACAGTCGCTACCTATTTTACGGCTTAGGTTTGACGCGGCGCCGGGAACGAGAATCGAACCCGGGCCTCCCGATCACGAAGCGAACGATCTACCACTAGGCTACCGTGAACGGTATATAATATCAAGGAAAGTAAAACCCAATACCCAGTAGTTATAAATATTTTAACAAAGTAATCCATGTATAGTTGTCGAAATTTGCATCTTATACCATATAAGATTTACATTTCAACCCCTTGGTCAAGGTCTCCGCAGGTGGAATAATAGTCCCCGAGGGTCAATATAGCCTGGTAAAAAGTACTTTGGTTCAAGTTTTGAAACAACACATATTTTATTTCTGTGGTAAAGTATAAAATATACAAATCTATTTTTAAAAATTCGCCTTTTAGCCTTCATACATAGCTCTAATCCTTTGTATTTGGGTCCAGTCTTTGAAAACCCCTTTTTGAGCTTTTTGAAGGTTTCTTTTTAGGTTTATTTAAATATTTCTGATTTCAAACGTTTTGGCATGAGCGTCACTAAAGAGACATAGTTTGTCGAAAGGTGTAATAGGTATACCAAAACTTGTACTGTATATATGATTAACATTACAGGTGATAGTTCATATCTAATTAGCTGTTATTCTTTTACCGTCAATATAATGTAGAGACAGTAGAAAGAAAGCTTAAGGTCATTGGCAACGCAGGGTTTCCGGAGAAAAAAGGTTTATACCCAGGTTTTTTCATTTATAAAAATAGTCATTGAGAGTGATCTCCCGTATGGAATTCTCTAGGCGGTGAAAACCAATAAAGCCTGTTACAGATTGAGAGGTAAACAAAAGCACGTGTGTGTGTTTTTTATCTGATATATTCAACTCTACAATAATAAAAGAATACCAGAGATGGGGTTGTTTACATTGAGCTGAGGGCCAGACAGTCAACAGGTCGTAATTTAGAATAAGTACATGTATGGTTTGAAGTGCAAAGAAGTGACATAATTATGCTGAAAGTGGTGATAGGTAGGTAGATAGATAGCCAGATGAGAACGATTCTATAGATTATGTGAATGAGGCATCATTAAAAGTTAATAGTAAATTCTTGCAAAATGTTTAATGACAGTTCCTTTCAAATAAAGTAAATTATAGTATAGAAACAAACAACCAGTCTCTTGGTCATTATGAATAATAACTAGACGTTAAGGGACGTAACTCAAAATCAAAGAACAGTGCTGGTATTGCTGTGTTTTGTTTCTATAATTGCAATTTGAGCCAAAGTATATGTATGTGACAGGAAATAAAGATTCAACAATGTATTTTATGTGTAAACTTTATGAAAGAAATGGGTTTTAGAAAAATCTTATGTATAAAAATAATATAGGACCATTTTATCAACATTTTACATAGGAAATCCATTGAGAATTGTAAAAACATTGATTTGTCAAAATCTTTAAAAAAGGCTGGCTTGATGGGTAAAAAGGACCAGAATTGAACATGCTTGGTACCATTAAACCTGTTCAAAAGTTCTTGAAAAATTCTATACAAAATCCAGAAACGTTGCCAATGTCCTTAAAGTGCCTTCTTAGTGAGCTATCCCGTGTTGTAGAATAACACATAATTTTAAGCAAGTTTAGATCCTGCAAGGCTAAATGACCGCCTCGCGTTACGATATCGATACATATAAATTGACTCAAAACCCCAAAAGTACGTCAATAAATTTTCCGTCATATACCAAAAGGTATCAATTCATCGTCATATGCTATATAAAATAAGAACCTTGTGCATTTTTGATACTGAATGAATCGACCCAGGGTATTTATTCACGGCAATTTGAATATACAAAAAACAATACAATGGCTTTGAACAAATATGCATATTACATTTACACAAAATGCAAAAATGGTATGTTTCCTCTCCTTATCAGGTATTCTTGGTAGGTCCTTGGAATGAATAATTATCATGTGGTCCTTTTTTTATATTTTTTCCTTTTAGCTGAAGAGTCCTGGTTCTGTTCAACTGATGCATTGTCACAGTTTCCAAACGTTACCATTCCTGAGTTTGTTGTGATATTTTCTACATTGATGCTGACTACAGTTTTTTCTTAAAAAACAACAAATGAACAAATACATATTCAAACATAAAGAACAAAAATAAAAATGTGTACAAAGAGAAATTCCCTCATTTGATAAAACGCGTAGAGCAAACGTTAACTTTTTTGTTACCCTTTTTCCTCTTCCTCCTCTTCCTCTTACGACCTCGTTGAAGAGTTTTATCATCGCCAGTTGTACTACCTTGTGCCTTGTAACCTTGAGTGGGAAACCCTTTGTCAATCTTGAACAATTGTAAGAAAACAATATTGTGAGGCGTGATACATTCATCTCGAAATTGACACTTGTACGGAGAACTCATTCAAACATGCTTTCTAACCTAAGTCGAAGTTCCATTTCAACATTTTATTCTTTAGTATAAATTAATGCTTTATTTCGTTCAAAAGGGTGAACATTCTTGAAATAAGGGGACAACATCAGTATTTAAGCTCAAATTCCGTTCAAACAATACAAATAAGAAGCTGAGCACTAAAACATCAAAGGTGTGATCAGGTGCTGGTAAAAGTGGCATGATGATTATTTTATTAAGACTATAATGTCATTCTCAAAGGGCTGTCGAAGTTGAAAATAAATATCCTTTTTTGTCGAATTTTGAAAATAAACAATTTTGTGCTATTCCCTAACACAAAACCAGAATTATCTAATGTGAATAGTGTTCAAAATCTTCTTCACCCTACAACTATAGTTTTGCTGGACACGTCATTAATGGTGACATTAATATAATTACTAGTAATAATGAGGACATCAAATCACTTCTAATACAAGAGGTCCATGGATCACATCGCTCCCCTGAGCACAGTAGCTTGAAAAAAGCAGAAATCAGTTTATTATTGGAAAGTTTGAACCCAAAAGTGTTCAAACCGATCCTTAAAGGTGAGATGGTATGATCTGAACAAACTTGAATCTACACTAACAAAGGATGCTTGCATATTTCTTTGACTACTTGTGGCTTTATGGTCCTTTACATTTGAAGTTACATTGTGGCCCCGCCCTACCACCCGGGGTCCTTATTTAAACAAACTTGAATCTACATTACATGAAAATGCTTTCATATGAACATGACTATTCATGTCTTCGCCATTCTTGAAAAGAAAATTTTAAAAGATTTTATTTTTATGTAAAACTTGGATTCCATGTTATGGCTCCGCCCTACCCCAGGGGTCATGATTTGAACAAACTTGAATCTACACAAACTAAGGATGCTTCCATATAAAAATGACTAATCATGGTTTTGCTATTCTTGAGAAGACGATTTTTAAAGAATTTCCCTATACATGTATATTCCTATGTAAAACTTTTGATTCGCCATTGAAGCCTCGCCATACCCCCCTGGGATTATAATTTGAACAAAGCTGAATGTTCACTACCTGACAATCTACCTGAGAATGCTTCCATATAAATATGATCATTCATGCCCTTGCTTATCTTAAGAAGAAAATTTTTAAAGAATTTTCCTATATATTTCTATGTAAAACTGATCGGCCATTTTGGCCCCGCCCTACCCTCAGGGGTCATGATTTGAACAAACTTGAATTTACACTACCTGATGATACTCCTCTATAAATTTCATCCTTACTGGCACAGTGTTTCTTGAGATAATTCTTAAAGAATTCCCCAGTATATTTCTATGTAAAACTTTGATCGGCCATTGTATTCCAACCCCACCCCCGGGGTAATGATTTCAACAAACTTGAGTCCACACTCTCTGAAGATGCTTCCATACAAGTTTTATATTACCTGGCATAGTGTTTCGTCAGAAAAAGATTCTTAAAGAATTTCCTATATATTTCTATGTAAAACTTTTATCGGCCATTGTGTCCCCGCCCTACCCCCGGAGGTCATGATTTCAACAAACTTGAATTTACACTATCTGAGGATGCTTCCATATAAATATGATCATTCATTCCTTTGATATTCTTGAAAAGAAGATTTTAAAAGAACTTCCCTATATATTTCAATGAAAAACTTTGATCGGCTATTATGGCCCCGCCCTTTTTTAAAGAATTTTTTAAAGAAAATTTTTAAGATATACCACCTAATTTTCACTATTTCTGAATTATCTCCCCTTGAATATAGACGTGGCCCTTCATTTGAACAAAATTAAATCCCCTTCACCTGAGATCTTGCAACAGACGTCATAATATAAAATAAAGTGTTCCAAGGAACGCATATGTCGACTGTTTTGTAGCTTTATTAAAAAAAATAAATAAATCTAAGCGTGGTCAGCTTTTTATTTACTATAAGTATGACATTTTATGCATTTTGCACACAAAGAAAAATTGGCATTCGTGGATAGTATAGAACAGAACTGAAGTGAACATAATTTACATGTAAGAATGCAACCGAATCTATGGACCAAACACAATTTTATGGTTGTCTAACACTCAGGTGAATAATTAAATTGATTATATTAGAATTTACTATTTATCATTTTATTTATACGTGGTGGTGTTTCCAACAATCATCTAAAAAGAATTTTTAGAAACTTCTAGAAGAAGATTTCAGTATGTCTTTACTTCATATTTTCCGTCTACACCATCAATTGTTCAATACCGATTCTGATGTATTTTCATGGAGTTTGCATATAAGTTATGGTAGATGAATCTCATGCATTTTCAAAATACATAATCATAAACATTTATAAATCCTGATTATAAAAATTCGTAAATTCAAAAAAAATAAAATCATAAGTTGACAGAAACAGCCTGTATTTTTGCAAAGTATGTCAAAGATCAAGTGAATTATAATGCTTGTATTTTTCACAATGTATTATGACAAGCAGTTCACGTGCAAAACAAAAGCCATGGTGCCAGGTAATATATGTGCAAAATATCAAGTCCATACCTTCTTTTTCTTTTGTAAAAAAAAAAGGTTGGATAACCCACCCATCCTTTTCACCGATCAACCTTATTCATCCCCCATGGCTTTTGAATAATTTTTGTGGTGTTTTTCCATTATTTTTTCAAGTAAATTTGTTGATATATTCTATGCCCCTTTCCTTTTTTCAAAAATCAAATTGCGTGATTGATTACAGATATAACCTTCTTACAAACACATGACAAATATTGTACGACTGTTATAATATGATAGACAATGAGAGAATTATAATTACCTTTTCCCAGAATCTTCTTATTTCGTAAACGTTTACTGGGTGTTTTCTCCCCAGAGGACAACTTGGACATTGGATGTTGTTATTTAATCTACAAAGTTCTTCCTCTGGTATGAATAACATCTCTTGACATTTGTATCCCCTCTGGAAACCTAAAGCTGTCTTTTCAGAGAATGTTTTTGTGAGATCATTTAAGGCATTATGTATTAAGGAACCTATTTCACAGGAGACGTCAGTATCTATCGCCAAAGAGCTTGGTTCGACAATTACTTGCAACTGAATACCTTTATTTAATATACGGAGCAGAGCGGTGTGGTTTTTGTAATTAAACACCGCAGCTGTTTGAAAAAGACTTTTGCCATATTCATCTGATTCAACATTCCATTTAAGGGAACTCATGCAATAGGCTACGAGCCTATAAAACACAAACATTGCAAAGGAAATGAATCGAAAGCACAAAATTGATGAGCCAACTGAATTCGGTTTGATAATGTGTTGATCAAATTGCTTTTTGTTCATACAGGGTACATACCAAGACTTAGCGTTGTCTGTATCACCAATAGTAACCAACATTCGGAGTCTCTCCATGTAAGACATAAGCTCATGTTTGTATCTGATGAATGATACTGTGTTGTGTATGTCTGATTTTTCATCTTTCCAAAGAGCATCAACTAGTGTGCTGTAAAGCTCTCCTGTCTGATTAAAATGCTCCCATTCTTCTAAATGTTGTCGCCGGCAGTCTTTATTAATGTGCTTCTTGTCCACTATAAGCTTGGAAAATGCATTAGAAAACCATTGAATACCAAGAATTGCATGAGTACGCGTAGCGTCTCCATTGAAATACAAAAACAATCCATGAGAATGGAAGAACGATAGAAAGTGTGGAACTTCTTTGTTGCTTTCTAGGCGATATTCCTCAGGAAGATTTTTATTCAGTTCTTGAATCTCATCGCACGAAATGATTGGTTTCCCAGTATCTTTTAGGAGATGTTCCAGTAGGGCCCAAGACGAGGGAACTGGAATTTTTGTGTTCAGCTTATCCGACACAATGTCCACAATTGCGTTCTTCAACGACTGTAAATCCTGTAATTTTCCCTTTTCATTCATTTCTATAAGTCCAAATGCAAATTCGTCTTCCGCTTTGCTGGAAAACTCAGAGAGCCATAGCCTGTCTTCTCGTGGAAGTGATCTCCACAAACACTCAAAAAATTTCTCTATGTCCTAAATTGAATGGATATTTTTATCAAATTATTTTATCATCTTGAAGTAATCAAAAATTCTTTTAAATACTTACATGCCTCCTAATATTACCACAGAAACTGAGATCCCTGCTGATACGGTGATACACTCGCTACAGTTTTATTTTAATTATCTATTCAAATTTTGTAATTATGACATTGGACTTCCCAAAAATACTTTTGGTTGAAAACATTGATAATCAAAGATTATGAAGCTCACATTGACGAATATGATGCGTTAGTAAGACATGTACAAAGGACAAGATAGGGTAAGACCAGTATTTGGCCCCCGATTTGGGATGTCCATCAGAATGATCCAACAGTTTATCCATACAGCCCTGTTGTCACGCCTGCCACAAAACAAGTATTTGTTTTAAGATTTAGAATATACAGTGGTAACAGTGTGGTCAGGATAAAGGTCAATTTTCGAAATTTCTCATTTTTATGCAAATTTTCATCAATTTTACAGCACATTTTCTTTCGGAAAACATAGAGCACACGCTTGCCTATCTACCAAATTTTTATATTTTATACACTAATATCAGATGCAATTTATGTGTGGAAATCTCAGATAGGCAAGCTTGGTTTCTATGTTTCCCGAAGAGAAATGTATCAGAAATATGATGAAATTCCACCAGATTTGAAAAATTCTGGAAAATGCTTCATTTCTGACCCTCTAGTGGCTTCCATGTAAGCACTGAATCAAAGTTAGTGCTTGTTTTGAGGTAAGCATCATTTAATTTCTTAACTACAAACTATCACAATTTTACCAGTGTTCTGATTTTTACAGCAAATAAGGGGCCAGATTCTGCTGTTACCCTATTTTGTCCTTTATTTTTCTAGTTAATATCCAGTTTTACATCAATATTTACACAAATGTGGTTAAAAAAATACAGATGAGTTTTCTAGGTAATCGATTGTACAAAGACCGAAAACAATACCTTAAAGGGGGTATGTTAAATGGGGTTCTAGTAATAATTTTGTCTTATATAAGAGGTTTTGTGAAAATCCGCTAACAATTTAAAAGCAAAATTTGCATTCTTCTTCATCACTACTAAATACAAAGAAAACGAAATGACTCTGTTTAGTCTGTGTATTAACGATATAAATGGTGTATTATAAACTCATTTTATAATAATCGGTATTCAGAGTTATATTAAACGTACTCAACTTTATCTGAGAGACAAAAGTTCCTCTCTTTCGCAATGTGAAAAAACCCTGTGTCCCTCGAAATGTTATGCTGACCTTATTGAAGTACCTTTGGACAAACAAAACGCCCGCTTCAGAAACCCATTTAACTATATTCTGTACTTTAAAAATGGCATTAATATATTAAAAACGCATAAGATAATATTTTCATGGCATTATGAGGTAGAGGAAAACTTTTTAAATACAAACAGTCCAAAAAATGAATACAACACTTACATCTTCAGTTTTTCCTTCTGCATGTGTGATAACAATAAGTACTGGTGCTTTAGGACCGCTAAATGATTTGATGGAATCCAGCTAGAATTCTATATACCCTTTTAAGTAAATAACATTCATTAGTAATCATTATATACATTAGATAGCTTTCAAATTTGGGGGTTTCAATATCTTTCTTGAAGTAGCAAATTCTCGCGAGGATATGCAACACTGTATTTTATCAAACTTTTCAATAATTCCTAGTAAGGAATTTTTTTTTAATGGGATAATTTGAATCATACGAATACCCGTACATACTTTTATAAGTCCAAGTAGAAAAAACGGATCTTGGTTGTTGCTCTTGGTTGCCACTGACATCTTCAAAGTTTTTTGTCATGTCAAACACAAGGATATAGAAAGCATCAGATCTCATGTAAATCTGATGGCATGCATAGTAAGCAAACTGTCCGGCAAAATCAATCATACTGACACTTATTTCATTCTCCTGTGCGTCCAATATCTTTTCTATTACCTCCGGTGACAGTGTTTCAGCAACTAAAGCATTGCTTGAGACACTATTCGACCTGTATTCAGAGATATATGGAGGGTTAACGGGAGGTTTAACAGTACCCTCTTTCCCAACTCCTAATCCACCAGTCTCATTTTCTGTGTTGACTGCCTTATCTTGAGGGGAATCTTCTTTTAAATCATTTTTCACAGTAAGTGAAGATTTTAGTACTCTGATCAAGGGATTGCCAGAAAGATTTTCTGTAGCTAAAAGAAAACGGATTCGTATTATCAAGCTTCATTCATATCATTTTACCAAATTTCGGTCGTATTTTGGCCGAAGTATTTCATGCAAATTGTTAGGTCTTCGTTTTGTATACTAAATTTGACTACAAATATTCTTTCTGAATAATGTATGGGAGTCGCAGAGGATATGAAAAGTTAACTCCTCACTGATGCTCACTCCTCCATGGCACCTGGTCCCACTTCTAATGTATTTAAGGTCCCTGTTTGATCTGCTCTTATTTTGTATTGTTTTATTGGAAACATTAGGGAAAAGAATTTAAAAATTTTTCATTATTCTAGACTTTGTGAAAAATGGATCGTTGCAGTAGTTGTCAATAGTTAATTAAAATTTGAATGGGTTTTTTCGAGTTTTTTGTAACATTAGCAGCTCAGTATCACTTTATCAGAATTTGAATGAAAAAACATGAAATCCTTCTTGAGGAGTCAATTTCTTATTTAATATGGTCATTACTCTAATATCGATCGAAAAACCGACAATGAATTGAAAAGTTTATACAAAATTTGAAATGTCTTACCTGTTAAAGACCTATCTTTCACAGAAAATATATGTTCGTAAACTTGTATCCCTCTAGTTGATTTTATTTTTTTCATTTCTTCAAGACTTTTCCCCATGAGACTGTATAAAAGTGTTGTTTTGCCCGCATCAGCACATCCAACAACAATCCCCCTAGCATGACGTACTGTTGTCTTTTGAGTCCGCATGTGTCGCAAAAGATCATCAGCTGAGATTTCTAAATCAAATTTCAGAAATTGATTAAACATTTTAGAAGAATAGATTTCTCAACTTCATTCGGTAATTTTTATTTTCAAGTATGCACATAGTCTTATAGAGTAATATTTGTATATCCTGTGGTAAATCCCTCTATTAACCTGTACTCAGTTATTAATGTCATGTTCTAAATTCTGTATTTACATCATCTCGTTATTTTCGATATAATTTTTATTAAATATTTTATGTAAGACATTATGAATATTAACCTATTTTACAAATAATGGTGCTGTTAAATGGGTCCCTTTTGAGTACGTTTGCCACAGAAACCAAGTTTATAAACTTGGCAAAGAGGTGTTCCCGTGCTTTCAACCATCATCAATTTCTGTATAAGGTACATGTTTTTTAAATCAAGCTTTTCTCTTAAATATATACACATATATGTGCATGCATACATCATTTGTATTATTTTAATTTATCTTTTTTGGAGAAAAAAAATATGTACTGTATTTTTTCCCAAAATATTAGTAACGACTTTTATTTGGCGGTACTTTCGTACATATGTAGAAACTAACTAGTTGTATAAATTTGTATGAAACGTTTCGATATCTGTAAATTTCTAATTCATTTTCAAAAATCCTATGATTTTCATGCTAAAATATATTTTTTGATCAATTTTCAATTCTAAAATGCACAGAGGGAATTTTCATTTGCAGTTCCTAATAATTTATTCGAGATTTACCAATTTCCCCATATAATATGATTAATTTGTAAAAGGAAGTCTTAAGAATTACTGTTGGTAAATACATTTTATTTGGAGAATTCATACAATTTTATGAGCATTTATATTATTCATGGCCTGATTTTCAGAACCTGAGGGTCGGACTACCTTAATGTACGACTTACTCGACGAAATAATATCCTTCATTATCACCAGCAAGTTTGATAGTTATTAAAATGTTTGTTTCCAAGCAACATGTCCACTATAACATATACGCATTTTTACGAAGGTATGACATGCACGTAGTAACTGTGTTACGTAATGATACCAGCACACGGATCAGAATTCAGTTTATTAACATTTTTCATAATATGTGATACTAATAAATCGGGAAAGACATGGATAAAACCTTTGCTATCATTATGCATTCTTTAGACTTCAATGTGACTTATACTACAGGAAGGAATACACCACTGCGTCACCATGTAACGTCTATAATTAGAAAATATGCCTTTATGAAAAAGTGAAAAGTTCAACACTACCCAATCACAGAATTAATTATTTGAGGTAGGATTCTTCTCTGGTTTCTGACTAGATGAAACATTTAAAGTATATTTGCTTATATGTCTCATATATTGAGGTGTAAGGAATTTAAAACACTATATTTTTCTTTCCTCGTCACAATTGTACAACTTTAAATAAAAATGGTAAACTGCGTTTGAAAACTATCAGAGACTATATTTTTGGCGGAATGGTGTCGTATGAAGATGTCTTCTTTTCTGGAGCAATGAATAAAGTTATAATTTTTACACAATCGAAGACTTGGGAGAAATTTTCAATTAGTAAATAAGTTAGATTAATAATAAGGGACTACACCTTCAAAACATGTAAAATAAATATGATTTATCAAACAAGCGAGAAATTTATTAGCTTTTAAACGCTTCCTACCAAAGTACAAATTTGAGCCAAAAATCCATAAAAAATATTTTTACTCTTTAAGTAAACGACCAAAACTTTTTGTTTTTGTATCATTTTGAACATTTATAAGACTACCTTTTTACACATGAAAATAAGAAAAAGTTAAATATAGGAAGCGTATGAAAATGACTGATATATCCTTAAAAATAAGAAAAAACAGAGAAAGATATGTCGATATTCAGTTAAGTTAAATATTATTAATGTAAAGAACGAGGACGCTTTTGATTTGCATTCTGCAGGAATCTGGGCGTAATTGGAAAGTGAAAATGTGATCGACATGTCACATGAAATTTTATATTTTTTTATTTACCGGGTTTCTGTGCAGCAGGAAAGGAAAATATTTTCCCAAAATTGAGCTTTGATTTAATAAAAAGTAACTTGAAAATTGGCCAGATAAGACATTTGGTACAAAACGGTACACTTTTAAACACTTTTTTCTAAATCTCTGGGTCTTCTCTCTCTGATTTTCAAACGTTATTTGTGGGTATTTTGATTCAAAGAAACGAATACACATTTTTAAAAAATGGAGAAAAGACCCAGATACCATAAAAAATGTACTTTTTCCGAAAAAATCCAAATGTGTGAATGTGGTGCTTCTTTGTCCTTTTTAAATCACCAGTATGTGTGTAGCAGTTATAGCTCAGTAAGTAGGGCTACCTGTTTAGTGCGCTCGATGCGAAAAGATTTTGGTTCGAGCCTGGCGTGGGGTGTAAAGACGAATAATGACCCCCATCGAATAAAGACCGGAGAAAAAGTGTCACTTCCCAAAAAATTTGCAGAACCCACGTGAAGAGAAATGACCCCCGTAGAAAAATGACCCCCTGTAGATTAAAGCTAAAATTTTTAGGGGGCAAAAAAAAATTGGCTTAAGAAGCATATTGGCCAAAATGCTCACCTGAGCTTATTGGGAATGAATTGATAATATGTTGATCTCATAAATTTATACAATTATATAGCTATATTTTAAGGTGAATGCAATGATTCAGAGTCTAAATGAGTAAATTTTATCAAACCTTAAGAGTTAGGTAAACATTGTTTTCTGATGGTGGAAATCATCGAACTGACAGAAAAAATCAGCAGTATTATATATTATTATATCCTCCGCCTGAAAAGCGGGAGGGTATATAGTGATTGGGATGTCCGTCCGTCCGTCTGTTACGCTTTGAGGTATCCATCTCTTATCCGCAAATCCTCATATATAAAAAGATGTGTTTGTGGAACAGCTATGCCCCTTTTTGGCAACATAAAGCGAAGATTTAACTTTTCTTAAATGCAATTTAAATATAGTGTTACCCAAAGTAGGGTCTTCTCACAAGAAATACAACTGCAAAATAGGAAAGCCCTGGCACCACTTATTCAAAAGTAATGGCTAAGGATAAGTTTTTGAAAGGTAGGTCAAACTCAAAGGTCAAATTTGATGATTTCTTAAGAAAATGTTTAATATATAACAAGGATCACTTATGTGAAGTATGAATACCATAGCCCTTACCGTTCAAAAGTTATGGCCAAGGTAAAAAAATAATCATAAGTACGGAAAACTCCAAGGTTAAGACCAAAAGGTCAAGGTTTTTAGTATCCAATGAAAGGTAATGCAAAAAACCTACATATTTGAAGAATGAGAGTACTAGTATCTACCGTTTAAAAGCTATGGCCAAAGTAAAAATTTGGCATTTTATGTAAAATGGGACAAACTTCAAGGTAAAGATCAAAAGGTCAAATTTGGTGGTACCCAAAGTAAGGTCATGTCACAAGGAATATACATAGTCATAGCTCTAATAAATGAAAAGTGATGGTAAAGGTTAAGGTTTTTGCGGTCAAACAAACCGCCAGATAGACAGACGGACATACCAAAGATAAAACTATATTCCCCCGAATCTTCGATTACGGGGACATAAAAAGAAAATGGTCCATGGTTTCATATTAATATACATTATAAAGAAGACGCTACAACAATGAAAATGTTTGTTCTGATTTTCATATTAAATTCTCTGAAAAATATACTTAGAACTGAGTAAAAGGGTGGAGTAAAACAAGAATTAAGGTAGAACCTATGTCGGAAAAGTCTTTGTCACAAGATTTTCAAACTTTTCAAAATAATAGATTAGTACTTGCTTATTAATCAGTTAAGATATCATGATATGTTTCCTTGTATGTTAGTCTAGAACAAGCTGTGAAACTTGGTATGGTATTTACATACTATGACTTCAAATTTTCAAATATTTTTAGGGGTACTTGTCATAAAGGGAATATGAAAAATCACAAAAATACTTCTTCAAACATCGTCGTTTATAAACTTTTTTAACTAAATAATATTAAACAATATTTTATCAAGAATAATTTCTTTTTTTATTCAATTAACATAAAAGATAATGCCAAATGTTTATTACATTTATATTGACATTTAAATTTTGCTAGGATTTTGTCACCATTCTACTGAAATCATTTTGGAATATTCCAATAACTTTTTGAAAAGATGCACATTTCATAAAAATCCTTAAATTTTCAATATGTCGATTTTCATTGATCATTCATATGATCAATGTTATCACATTTATATTATTATTAATAGTAATATTTATTTACTTTTGGACAATGTGTGACATTTATTGACATTGTAAAAAGCCTATAAATCAACCACTTCTTCATAGAATCAATTCATTTTCATATCTAAATAAAGTCTTGATTTTGCACATTTTGTATTAAACGTTGTTTGGTGCCAAATTAGAAAAAATGAATTCTTAAAATGTAGGTAATTTCTTGGGTGTAGCATTTAAACGCGACGTTTTTGCCGTCAAATTCAATTGTGACGTACAGCTACATGTAGTACATATATGTTATTAAAATTTAAGGCACCGCAAGTTAAAATTCTATTCCGTAATAACATGGCAACATTTTGTAGAATTCAAAATAATTTTTCAACATCAGTTTTTCATCAAGCGTTACAGAATTTGCCATTTTACGAATTTTAAAACTTTGCGACATTGAACCTCCCAACTTTGTGACACAATATCTTAATCAATGTCCCCACAATAAATCGCTTTAATATCAGAAACCCAACAAACATATCGACACAAAATATCAGTCTTATTTAAGTTCCTTGCACACAAAAAGGATAATTGACATGTCATTTCAAAATTGATTTTGCTCATGAAATTATTTTTTATAAGTAACCGATGACATTGCTTGTTCCTTCAAAATTTCTTCTGATAACGCTTTTGAACAAGGCGTTCATGGCATTCGGATTGCAGAAAATTACAACTGTAAAACTTTACATCATTTAAATAATATTCTAAACTTTTCTGCTAAATTTTATGTTTGTATTGTTTGTTTTATGGAAATTATCAACATTTTGTTATTGCGAGTGTGACGCTCCTGTAACCTTCTACATGCGTTTTTGACTTAATTGATTAATTGATTGATTGTATACTGTTTAACGTCCCTCTCCAGAATATTTCACTGATATGGAGAAGTCACCATTGCCGGTGAAGGGCTGCAAATTTGGGCCTATGCTCGACACTCAGGGCCATTGAGCAGGGAGGAAATTTATCGTGCCACACCTGCTGTGACACGGGGCCTCGGTTTACAGGGTCTCATCAGAAGGACTGCCTTATTTAGTCGCCTTTTACGACAAGCAAGGGGGTAATGAGGACCTATTCTAACCCGGATCCCCAAGGGATCGTAATTGATTGAATAGTCGATTTGATATATTTGATAATTGGAAATTTTTTATCAATGTTTTTGTTAAAATGTCTTTAGTATACAATTACCGACTGAATGATATATAGTTTTCATATACTGAATTGTTTGAAATTATGGAAATAGCGCATATGCCGCCGTAATAGTAATTATTGCCTATTTGACACCAACACCGTGCGCAACGTCTTAGGGAAAAGGCTGAAAAGCAAAGCATATACATATCAAGGGAAAAGTTATATAAGCAAACGTAAAAAAGGTTGAATATATTTTTCTTTAAGCCATTCATCCTAAATGGACGGACAAAATCATCCACAACCAGTAGACGAAGAAACGTATGAGACTTTATTTCTTCTAACGAAAGATGAATTTAAAATCCCAGTGAAAGATAGAACAAGATTGCAAAAAATGCTGTCATAAAATTCTGGCGAAATAAGAACAACTTTACTATCAGTGTTAAAGACGGTGTGGAGAAGCTTTGTCGAAATGGAAAAGAAGTTCTGAAGAAGAGTAGCTTGCAAGAAGAAGTTTTAAAAGAATTCAAGAGAGCTCAAGGTACAGGCGCTAGATCTATCAGTCACACACTACGTAAGAAATATGCTGGGACCGGAGAGAGAAGAATCCTCAACATTCTGGGAAAAAGCAAGATTCATCAACGCCTCTATGCCCGCTTCACAAACAAAGCAAAGATGAAGCCTGTTACATCAAGGTCTGTGCTTGAGCGCATACAGATTGATCTCATTGATATGAGAAAGGAAAGGGTAAGCTTAGACGGACATACTTACAGGTATGTATTATCTGTAGTTGACGTATTCTCGAGATATATATTTTTACGTCCACTATAGATAAAGTCAAGTCAATGCGTCACCAAAGAATTAAAAAAGATTTTTAACGAGCATGGATTCCCAAAAATCGTTCAATGTGACAGGGGCACTGAGTTCAAAGGTGAACTGAAAAGGTATCTTAAAAAGCATGGAGTTCATATCATAAATAGTAGAGCATATCATCCTCAGTCACAGGGAAAATGTGAACGATTGAATAGAGAGGTAAGGTCAAAATTCAGATACCTGATAAATACTTCAAAATCAAAGGGTTTCAACTGGGTTGAAAAAGTTCCCGAAATATCTCACTCCATGAATACTTGTCCTAAAGAAGTACTTGGATATGCAACTCCTTTTGCAGTTTACTTTAACAGAGCTCACGATGGCTCAGGTGTACCGAAAAATGTTAGGGGAAAGGCAGCAAAGGCATCAAAAAGATGCAGAAATAGGATTAAAAGAAGATCTTTGCTGAAACATCCCGTGTCCACTTATTCAGTGGGGGAAAGGGTTTGGATAAAGTTTCCAACAAAGGGGCAAAGGGTTCCTACTCGTAGGCATGTATTACCTGGAATTATAATAGCCAGGAAGCCCCACTCAATGTATAAAGTATTGTTTAAATCCCCAAAACACATGTTTTGTAAAGAGTGGGTATCAGTGGAAAATATTACAAGTCAAACCCTTGAAATTGAAAAATAGAAACAAAGAACAAATAGACAAAAAGTCTTAAAGAAGAGACAGAAAATCTTGCATAGGAACAAGTATTACATTGCAAAAAGTCCCAGAGAAATTCAACATTTTCAAAAGCATTTGCAGTGTATAGCAAAGAGATCTCATCGACAAAAGTTTTTTGTCATAAAGAATCATTCAGATCGAATTCAAGAACTCCCTCTATCTGATGCTATTTATGTTTCTTATGACCCCAAAGGAGATGGTAACTGTCAATTTGAGGCTGTTAGTGACCAACTTAATAGTGTTGGCATCCACCGCACTGCATCCAGCCTTAGACAAGAGGGGGTTGAGTATATTAGACAAAATATTTGTCGTTTTGAAGATTTTATAGATATGTCTGTAATGTCTATTGAACAGTACCTTTCTAGTATGCAAGAAGAAGGTACTTATGGGGATCATCTTACCTTGTCAGCTATGTCACAGATATTCAATGTGCAGTTTGGCGTGATTTCTACACAAGGTCAAGAATTTAACAGAATCGTATCTTCAACAAACATATACAACGAGAGTCAAGCCATTCTTTTTCTCGGATATTTTCCAGAGAACGCTGGGGAACATTATGTTAGTCTAAGAGTTGACCCTGCCATTGTGTCAGGTCTTTTTACTGATGGATATAACATCAACGATGCTGATAATGAAGTTGAGGACGGTGAATCAGATGACGACACCATCATGTATGAATTAAATGAAACGACAAATGTAGAAAAGGAGCCCCTATCTGTAAAACATCTGCCTCCCATTATTTTACGCAAGATTTTCAGTGTCGGCGTGAGAGATGATCCTCTTTCAAGGTATATTATTTCAAAGGTAGATCCCCTTTTCGACGAGGTAATTAAAGCCATTCCATGTCCAAGCATTTATATTTCCGAGCAAGTTATGGAGCAAGTTCCCAGCCCGGTAAGTGTTAGGAGGTTAATACGATTAGCCGGTAGATCAAGTGTGTTGGTTGCTGAATTAAGAACTATATTAGGAAAAAGTAAAGTGTGGGCTAATGCATGGCTTTGTCTGATGGAAAAAGAACACAGATGGTTTGAAATTCGAGACGTTTGGTGGCGGCAATTTATGTATATTTCGAAAAAAGGTCAAAATCGGAAAATTCAATAATACCAGTAATTGAAATTTTTGGTATACCCAGTCGCGATAAACTTCACTTATCTCTGTTCTGATTTATGTTTTTTGTGGCAGGATTTTTTGGTTCCAACATCAAGTCATCCATGTTTTCAAAAATATTTTAATTTATCAAATCAATGAAAAACTTGAGCAGGTAGCGTAGTTGGGAATAAAAAAAATATCAATTGTTTTAATGATTTTATCTTTTATATCATTAAGTGATTTTCAGTGCATAGAAAGATGTGGACAATTTCTATATGAACATGTCAAAAGAAACAATTTTAATACACTTGTCTTAATTTTGTAATTTCCTTTCATCACTGTACACCAAATAGTTGTTCTTCATTAACATGAATGTTTTTTGCAGAGATTTGTCAAGATATGTATGTTTGTACGTGATTATATACAGTTCTCAGAAAAGAATAACTTTAATGTTTAAAATAAATATAAATTCTAACATTTTGTCTTTTATTTTTTAACAGCTTTACCGTATACACAGGTTTCTTTTTATGACAAATTGAGGATGTTTCCATATAAATTTGACAAATAATGGCTTTGCTGTTCCTTACATTCGTTGTATATTGTTTTTCGTCGCATTCGAGAATTTCTCAAACATTTAAAGACGTCTGACCTAGTGATTCTTGAGAAGATTTTTTAAAAATTAAATTTAAAAAAAAAATATGGCAATATCTTTTCACTTATTTCTAATTATCTCATCTTGAAAAAGGCGTGGTTTTTACATTTGAGCAGTTTTGAAGTCCCTTAACAGAAAGACACTTTGTGGCATGTTTGGTTGAAATTGGCTCTATGGCTCTTGAGAAGAAGTCAAACTGTGAAAAGTTTACAGACAGACAGACGTATGTACAGACATACGAACGCCGGATATAATATCAGAAAAGCTCGCTTGAACATTCGGCTTAGGTGAGCTAAAAAGCACCAAATCTTTGCCTATTCATCATCGTTACCCTTTGACTGGACATTTTTAAAACTTACTTTTCAAAATTGTTCATATTGCCCATTTACAGAACCTTTATTAAAAGAGTTTATGCATAAAACATGTAAAAGTTTATGTTAGACCTATAGAGCATATAAGCTTATAATTTAAAAAATACATCAAAATTTAGCATAACTGACCATTATTGACTCTGACATGTTTATAAATTCATTAACCCATTACCAGTGTATGATATAAAATAAACCTACAAACTGCTACACAATGAGAATATATCGGGTTTGATGAGAATTCACAATGTAAAATGAAATCTGATAATTACATCACAAACAACCCAAAATCTATTTTTGAGAATTGTATAATATATGTTCTATTCGATGAATTTTTTTTCATACATACAGAGAAATTGCCTTATTTCGGTTAATAGGCCTCAAATTTACTTTACTTTATTCTTTGCAGACGAATGCACATATAAAATTGCTACAACATGTACGGATCTAGAGGGAAGAGAGGAGGGTATGGGTGGATATCCAGACCCCCTCCCCCTTGAATTGGTGTTCTTTAATGTATATACAAAACCAAGTAAAAGTGATCTTTGAACACCCCCCCTCCTTAGAAAACGTCGAAAAATTTGAAATTGGTAATAAAATTAAGACCTAAGTATAAGGCCCTAGAATCCCCGACCACTCCCCACCCGTACACAAAATGGGTTTTTCGCGTTAGGCCTCCTATTTTGCTTTAAGAGACTTTATTTCTTGTCAATTAATCGTTTCAAGCGTCTCTGGTCGAGCCTTTTTTTGTAAACCATTCATTTGTTCCTCAAAATTACGACGATACTTTTACATTGTAAAGACTGGGGATGAGTTACAACTTCCGGTGGAGAGGGGGTAGAATAAAACCAGAGACTTTCGAGTATCCTATTCTGATGTCTCTTGTTATATCCTTCATTCATAACCATACGGAAAATTGTATCCCACTTAAACTCTAAATATGAATCGAAGTTAATGTTGGAGGTGAAATGAGTAGTTAACAAAAAGAAACTGGACCAGAGACGTCTGAAACGATTTACTTTAGTACTTTACAAGAAAAAATTCCTCAAAGCGAACAATTTTATTTTGGAGTAGGTAAATGATTGATATATTTACAAAATACGAACTTGAAGTGGGAATGAAATCTAGCTAGATACCTTGTGGTAAATATAAGGAGGTGTGTCCCCGAATACGATAAAGTTTATGGACCAATAGTTTTAATTAAAACGATGCCTCCCATGTCAATTTTTGAGCAAAAATGTTTTTAAAACAATACAAAATGGCGCAGACCAA
Organism: Saccostrea glomerata; assembly: GCA_003671525.1. NCBI lineage: Eukaryota > Metazoa > Mollusca > Bivalvia > Ostreida > Ostreidae > Saccostrea > Saccostrea glomerata. The sequence goes on along the minus strand of PRKT01000508.1, from coordinate 218,460 downwards.
TTTCGGACCTCATTAATATTGGAGATGGAACCAGATGCTCTCGGGGAGTGAGCATCTCCGACAAAACGTTTACACACGCTGTGTGCTCCTTGACATGATCGAAAATGACGGGGAAAGTAGTGAAGCAGTAGTGAAAATGTAAAGAAAACAATTGCTGTCGGCTTCAGCTTGACATTTCGATATAGTTTCTTCCATTTCATATGTTGACTGGAAATATCTCAGTAAGCTTAATTAAAAGATACCATAAAGTCTGAGTCATTCTGTTTTACATTTGGAAATTTACCAGAAATATACATAAACACTTAGGTTACTGTTTATGTACATTTCTGGTAAATTTCCAAATGATTAATTATAAACGAATTGATTTATTTTTTTTTCAAATCTGTACTTTCTTATGTAGAAATATTTCCTTGTTACAGAACCTGCAAATGAGGTTTTCGACCCTCAGTTGATTGGATACTCAAGATCCACATACGTTCTTTTTTTTCATTGAGGCAGAATATTGCCGAAGAAGATAATCAAACAGAAATCGAATATAAACGTAACTCTTTTTAAAAACGCGTTATTACATTTTGCGTTTATGTGTTATTGCTTAATCTCGACGCAAAATATAATAACACAAAATGTAATAAATCTGCAGATTCTCTTCTTCCAATTAACGTCATTACTTTTTGCGTTGAGATCAACGCAAAATGTAAAAACGCAAAATGTAATAAGACAATTTTTTGATTATTACATTTTGCGTTATTACATTTTGCGTTGATTTTGACGCAAAATGTAATAACGCAAAATGTAATTTTACCAGTTTATTACATTTCCTGTTGTTATTACATTTCGCGTTGTAACAGCGCCCATCTTCTTTGGTAATATCATGCTATAGACTTGATATAATCATATGTTTTTTATGCAAAAATAACAATCATTAAACTTGGCAGCAGTTTTTTTTTATTCTTTTTATCAAGGAAAAAGATAATGACCTTGACCTGACCTTGCCTCTAAAACCGGTATAAAACGGTCAAATTTAATTTCACTGATATTGTCTTCTTGATTCTGATAGTCATGCCTCCAGTTGTTTTTGCGGACAAACAGATAAACAGACAGACGGACAGACAGACACGACAAAAACTATATACCCTCGAAAAATCGTTACTGGGGCATTAAATATGTACAGTTTTAATGTTAAATTGTCTTTTGCGATAAAAACGCAATATATAGTTTTACTTAAGAATTCATGTGCGCATTATTGTGAATGTTGCAGCGAGAAACAAGAACTTTATTTTTATTCTACTATCAGCTTTAAAATACGACTGATCGTTTTTCTATATAGAAACAAATTACGTTACCTTGTTGCGATTAAGCTATTCCATTTATCACCAACTGAGTGTAAATTTGTTTGTTTACCTGTGCCGGTAACGCAAACGATTTCAGCTCTCATCGCATAAAAACTTGTCACTTATCTATAATTGGTCTGTTTTTGGTAAATATTTTGATCATTTTTTATTAATGTACGATAGCAAAATATCGATTTATTAACAAAGTCACCAAATTTCTATATGACGTATGGAGGTTCATGAAACAGCTCAGCTTCGCTATAAAACCGACATTCAACAGCTACTTGATTTAATTTACAATATTTTGACTGCAAAAAAGGACAAATCAATGTGGTCTAATAAGTACTTCAATCTTAGATCGAATATCTGTTTCAAATGTATAGGTTTAAAACGTGTTTCTGATTTGATAATTTTCTTTATGTTATTCGTGATTATTGTAGATAAATGTCCACGGTTTTTCTTTGACCTCCAACATAATATTAGTAGAATTAATCTTAATGTTATGCAAACATAGCTTTTTTTCTTTTCTTTTGATTAAACATGATGCGTTTGTGAAAAACTAAGCGCCAGGCGGCCAAAAAAAATATCGAAAAACCAATTTTAAGCATGAAGGTATTAATAAAAGCGATAAGGTCATTGACCTTGTTGTAATTTGAAAGAACTTCATCAGCAGATAGATCTTCGTTTGTTCAAACGATATGGCAAAAAGTCGAAAATAAACTTTTTAGCTAATAGATCTCCGTCAAGGGCACAAGGAAATTGACCTTGGTGTCACTTGAAGACTACATAAGTTGTGTATGCACACCAAATAAGACGTCTCTATCACGCACAGTTCAAAAGTTATGACGAAGGTTAAATTTAACAACATACATGTTGCACACACAAATAAAAAGACAAGCAGACAGAATAAAAACATTATATGCTACGGGTCTGTAGATCACTTTGAATAATTTGCTATAAAATGAAATTTGCGTCATTTATAAAATATCTGCTTCGTTAACTTCAGACAACATATTTTATTTTTATTTTTATAAATGTAAATATTGCATTTGAATTAAAGATATATTTGCCGTATTAGTGTTTTATTTTTAAAGAAATAAATATATGTGGTGTCTCATCAACCTATATCAGTTATATACTTTCCGCAAATAAGACAATTCCACTCTATCACTTTTAAAAGTTATGAAATATTATTTGGTAAAAATTACTTTGCTCTCCGAGTGGGATATTAAACCGCCTCTGATTGAAATATTCATGCATGATCACGTGGTATCTCTGCTCACAGTAAACCATGGTCCAATCTCGTGAATAAAGCCGAAAAACGTGATGGTCTACTTCGCTTTGGCTACAACACGTGGGTTAGGGAAATTTAGGATCGCATTTCAAATGACGACTGGAAAGCCAATTTACAATTTCTTGAAACCTGTTTGAGAAAATTAGGATTGATTGTTTGATTGTATGGTGTTTAATGTCCCTCTCGAAAACTTTTCACTCCTACGGAGACGCCACCACTTGCCGGTGAAGGGCTACAAATTTTGTCCTATGCTCGGCACTCAGGGTCTTTGAGCAGTGAGGGATCTTTTTCGTGCCAGCACCTACTGCGACACGGGGCCTCGGTTTATACGGTCTCATCCGAAGGACCGGTCTCCACGTCCTGCAGTGGGATTCGAATCCGCGTCGTAAGGATTGACTCCTTACTTCGCGACTCTAGAGCAGACGCTCTAACCACTGCGCCACGCGGGCGCCGAGAAAAATTGGAGGAATAGGTACTAATTGAGAATTTCCATGCTCACTTTAACAAACAAATACAGTTTTTCTGGTTAAAAAGTACTTTGAAATACCGCTCACAAAATCTCCACAAGTAAATAAGCTAAGACTCCAGTTTTTAAACTGGAAATTCGAAAACTTGCAAGTAACTGGTGGAATAAGTTGCTCAGTTGTTTCGAAGTTGTATTCGTTGTAAACATCGTCAATACGTGAGCACACCTCAGAGTTGGTTGCATTTTGTACCGAGGAATAGTCACGGGAAATTGTCTTTTCACTTGTAGTACTGCACAGGGAAACTGTAAACAAACGGACCTGTACAATGGAGTGGGAAAGGCTCTAATTTTTATCATTATTGTTAATCATTTAATTCAGTATTTTATGTAGCAACCCATAAATGCATTAAATGCAACTCATTGAGCTGATAACTCAATTTGTCAGTCATGTTGGTTCCTCACTGAACAGAGGTCACAAAAAAAGTTTCCTCGACCTGATGATTTTAGTGATCCTTTTCCAGCGCACATGCGCAGATCCAACAAAACGTCAGTCCTTTATAACTATGCATGAGAATATCGTATTCTTTTCCCGACCAGTACATTGTCAATACCGAATAGTAGTCCGTCAAATTTGCAAGAATGCTTCAGTTTTCAGTTGTGCACAAATACTTTTTAACACGACAAACATATCTTTAACTCCGTTTTATCCCCCCCCCCCATGTCCAATATTCACCCCCAAGGAATGGCTAAATAATTACAAAATTGATTGAAAAACATTAGTTGTTAAACACAGTCGAAACCCTTGGAAATTTGATAAACTATAGTTAACACTTTGGAAATCTGGCTTACTTCCAGTAAAAACTTTTGAACTGTGATTTAACATTAAAAAGCTTTGAAAATTCGATCGACTATAGTGAAAATTTTGGAACTTTCAATTACTATAGGTAACTATAGTAAAATATAGTTTACTAGAGTTTACTACTATGGTATTTTTGTGTTAGATATTAGCCAAATATAAGGACAGTGTTTCTGTTCTGATAGAGTCGTTTTTATTCGCCCATCTATAAGATAAAATTTTTCCGGTGGTGTTAGTTTCGGAAAAAATTTTCTCTAAATATTTTAGACAAAATAATAGGATGGAGTGACATATCTTAATAAAAGAATAAAAAAATAAAACCAAAGGCTTAATATTAAAGATCCTCTGGACCTTTTGCTGTAAGCAATAGAAAATGAAACTTAGATACTTCATACTTTTGTAAAAACAATGTTTGAACTGTCCATTCAAAAGACAAGATTTATTTGACACTTTAAAACTGTTTCAAAGATTTCATTCTTGTGCCCTAACATTGACCCCTTCAAAAAAGTTATTGACCCTTGTGCTAAAAACCTTGTTATCGCTACTCCTCCGAAACTTTAGACCGTAGAGACATCAAACCTTCAATAATATCCTAAGGGTCTTTAGGCCTAACTTCACTGTGAAGGTGCAAAAGGATCAGATGACCCCTTATATGAGTTATTGCCCTTTAGCTTCTTTGTACTGACTATTAAACCCTATAACTTGTACCTATAAGTCGTAGAAGCATGGGGTCAATTGCATTTGTGACCCTTGACCTTCGTTCATGTATATTTTTCAAGGTCAAAGGTCAAGGTCTTTCTTTTTTCATTTTCATTTTTTCTATGCTTTAAGAGAGTTTTGGTTTCTTTTTCATGGAATTTAATTTTAAGAGTAAGATCTAAAAGAAATTTGAAATTCAAAGAAGGTGGAAAGCCTCTTTTTGTTCTGTGAACAATAAGTCTACTAGTTATGTCCTTCCAGCTTCCTGTGGAAAAACCTCTTGGAATGCTTATGTTTTTTATTTTATTTCTGACCTTAGCTTTTGAGACCGTACAGCCATTTAGTTCATGATAGTGAGAATCTAAAGTTATTCCAAAAAATGACCCCCTATTTTTGAACTTCGACCCCCTCTGCAGTTATTGCCCATTTCACCGTTTAGCTTGTTATCGCTACTCTTTCGAAACCGTTACACGTAGAAATGGAAGACCTTCACCAATATCTTCGACTAATTTAGGAGACTTTTCAGTATAATCATTGTGAAAGTTCTTTGACCCCTTCAATAAATTGTTGCCCCTAAAAAATTATAAATTTCACAAAAAAATAAAATTGTCAAAACCAGAAGTCGTAGAGACATAAAACCAACGGCATAAAATTGATTGTACTTTGACTATCAAATTTATATGAAGGTCAAAGGTCAAGGTCAAGGTCATTCCAAATATAAGAAATAAATTTCTGTCTATACCTTTTATGTCCTTACACATATACAATCTATCTTTTGTCTTAAATATGTACTCTTTAAATTCTTTGAAGATTTTTATTCTTATCCCCTACGTTTGACCCTTTTAGAAGTTATTGCCCCTTGTGTGAAAAACATTGTTATCGCTACTCCTTCGAAACTGTAAACCATAGAAATATGAAAATTTCACTAATGTTTTAAGGGTCTTAAGATACAACTTTAGCATTTCAGTGCAAAGGATCTGATGACCCCTTATATGTTATCACCCCTTAATGTATATGTGCTCACCATAAAACCTCATATCCTTAAAAATACAAGTCGTAGAGACATGGTGTTAATTACAATCTGACTCTTGACCTTTGACCTTGAAGATTTTTCGAGGTCAAAGATCAAGGTCATTCCCAAAAAATTGAAAATTTTAATTTTTATGCTTTTATCAACGTCTAGTTCTTTTTTTATGTTATTTAATTTTAAAGAGGTAAATATTAATCAAAATTGAAAATTAAAGAAGATGGAAAGACTTCTTTTTGTTCTGTTAAGTTATTGCCCCTTTTGTTAGAAATGATTGTTATCGCTACTCCTTCGAAACCGTAAACCGTAGAGGTATGAAACCTTCATGAATGTCTTTGACTACTTAAGTGTACTCTTTAATTTATTCATTGTGAAAGCATTCGTTGACCCCTTCAATGAGTTATTGCCCTTGAAACTTAATGAATTTTAGGAATAATTATAAATTTTCGAAGACATGGGACCAACTGCATAAGATTCATTGACCTTTGACCTCGAAAGTTTTATAAAAGTCAAAGGTCAAGGTCATTCCGAAACTGAGAAATTAAGCTCTTTATATATATATCTTTTGTCTTTCAACATATGTCAAATGTCTATGCATCATTAATATGTACTCTTAACGAGGCCGAGTCTAATTCGAGTGCGCATCACTTTGCTTAGCTTTTTAATTTCATGCAGTCATTAATTATTTTAATTTTTATACAAAATTAAGATTTTTTGTGACTCCTACTAATCTGAAAATGCAATTTTACGACAATTATTAGAAAAATAACGTTGAAATGGCTCCAACAACGTCACCATAGATATGTAATTTACCGTTATATGGCAATTTTAGAGGTATTTGGCTTCGACCTAGACCAATCGAGATGGTGAACTTTTTTGGAAATTTCACAATTTGGTGACGTTTTACATTTACTTTCATTTACTTGAATTAAAAAGAAATCCCTAAGGCAGAAGTACAAAAATATTGAAAAAAAATGTAATAATTTGGCGATTTTCCAACAAATTCCCATAGGGTCCAATAGTAAAGTTTAACAACATGTAAGATGGCCCACTAAGAAAACGGGGTGGTAAACTTTCAATTTTTTAATCCTAAAACAATAAATATAACAGTAAAAATAAATTGTCCCAAAATTATCAAAATCCCTAGGGCAGAAATAATTAGACTCGGCCTCGTTAAGACTATCTCAAAGAGTTCATTCTTGTCCTTTAAGATTGACCCTATTAAAAGTTATTGCCCCTTGTGCGAAAAACCTTGTTAATTCTACTTCTCGCGGACTAGAGACCGTAGAGACACCAAATTTTCACTAATTTGTATGAGTTATTGCCCTTTAACTTCTTTGTACTTAACATAAAACCTTATAACTTGAAAACTATAAGTCGTAGAAGCCTTGGATCAATGGCATTGTGACTCTTGACGTTAGACCTTGAATATTTCTCAAAGTCAAAGGTCAAGGTCATTCCAATATTTTTAAATTTTCATTTTTTCTATCCTTTAGGACTATTTTGGTTGCTTATTCATGGAATTTAATTTTAACAAGTCAGATATAAAAGAAATTGAAAATTCAAAGAAGTGGAAAGACCTCTTATTGTTCTATGAACAATAAGTCTCCTAGTTATTATTAGGTCTTTTCACGTTTCTGTGGAAAGACCTACTGATTTTCTTCTGTTTTTTTATTATTAGGTCTTTCCACCTTTCTGTGGAAAGACCTATTGATTTTCTTCTGTTTTTTTTTTATTTTTTATTATTTTTCCGCCGTGTGATTTTGAGTTTCAAGATTTATCGAAAAGATTTTAAGTTCATAAAAATGTACTCCGTAAAAGATTTTCGCAGTTCACCCTGCGTATATGAACTATGACCCCTTTCAGAGTTATTACCCCTTTCGCAAAAAAGCTTGTTATCGCTACTCCTCCGAAACCGTAAACCGTAGAGAAATGAAACCTTCACTAATGTCTTCGA
>PRKT01000508.1:170004-210524 GCA_003671525.1 Saccostrea glomerata | reverse complement strand
TAGACCCTAGAGACACCAAACCTTCACTAATGTCTTTAGGGTGTTTAGACCTAACTTCACTGTATAAATGTTAAAGAATCTGATGACCCCTTATATGAGTTATTGCCCTTTAACTTCTTTATACTTACCATTAAACCTTGTATCTTGAAAACTATAAAAGGTAGAAGCCTGGGGTCAATTGCATTCTGACCCTTGACCTTTGACCTTGAATATTTTGTCAATGTCAAAGGTCGAGGTTATTCCAAAAATGAGAAATAAAGCTCTTTTTATATATCTTTTGTCTTTTAACATGTGCAATCAGTCTTTGCATCATAAATATGTACTCTTAAAACTATTTCAAAGATTTCATTCTTGTTCCCCAAGATTGACCCTATCAAAAGTTATTGCCCCTTATGCGAAAAACATTGTTATCGCTACTACTTCAAAACCGTAGACCGTAGAGGCATGAAACCTTCACTAATGCCTAAAGGGTCTTTAGGCACACCTTCATTGCATTCATCAAGTACTAAAGGATCTAATGACCCCTTATATGAGTTATTGCCCTTTAACTTCTTTGCAATTAAAATTTAAACTTATAACTATAGAACTAAAAGTCGTAGAGGCATGGGGTCAATTGCAATGTGACCCTTGACCTTTGACCTTGAAGATCTGTTCAAGGTCAAAGCTCAAGGTCATTTCAAAAAAATTTTTTTTTTTTAATTTTCATTTTCTTTTTTTAAGCCATTTCCCTTAAAATTAAATTAGAGAGTTAAATATAAAACTATAAGAAATTTAAAAAGGTGGAAAGACCTCTTATTGTTCTGTGAACAATAAGTTTCCTAGTTCTTCTTATTTTTCTTCCACTGATTTTTTTGTTTCGACATTTATCAAAGAGACATTTTGTTCATCGTAAAGATCATTAAAAGTTAGGAACAGATTTGACCCAACGCGCATAACCTATGACCCCTTTCGAAATTATTGCCCCTTTCGCAATGAAAGCTTGTTATCGCTACTCCTCCTAAACCATAAACAACATTTGTTTGCAATATTTACGAATATCAAAATCTTTTCTAAAACAACAATGCGTAGAGACATGGGGCAAACTGCATAACCTTTATTGACTGTTAACCTTAAAATTTAGGTCAAGGTCAAAGGTCAATGTAATTCAAATATGAAAAAAATAATCTCTTTTTATATCTTTTATGTTCTTCACCAACTTTTAAACATCTTTGCATCTTGAATATGAACTATTTAAACCATTTCAAAAATTAAATGCTTATCACCTAAGATATATATAAAATAAATTTGAAATCCAAAGAAGGTGGAAAGACCTCTTATTGTTCTGAATGTCTCCTAGTTAGGTCTTTTCACCTTTCCGTGGGAAGACCTATTGGTATTCTTATGTTTCTTATTATGCTTCTTGTTTTTTCGCCGTGTGATTTTGAGTTTCATTTATTTATTTTTATGATTTATAGTTCATAGGAATGTACTCCATAAAAGATTTTTGCAGTTGACCTTGCGTTGATGAACCTTGACCCTTTCCGAAGTTATTGTCCTTTTTGCAAGAAATGCTTGTTATCGATACTCCTCCAAAACCGTAAGACGTAGAGATATGAAACTTTCACTGAAGTCTTCGACTAATTAAGAGGACTTTTAATCTATTCATTGCAAAGGGATTCATAAACCCGTTATTGAGTTATTGCCCCTGAAAGTTAGGTCATTTGAAGTCTGCCCAATTTCTAGGCGAGTCGACCCAGTTGGCATTTATGTCGTTTCATTTAACTGGGATTCATGCAGCGCTTTGATCCAAAGGCCCAATCTCCCTTCAGACGTATGAAAATGTACAATCTGTTGAGATTCTTCGTAGATGCTTGTGTCCAATTCTTGAAACAAATTTTCTTTGATTTGCCTGTACGGCTATTAAACTTCTTTGACAAACATTGATTTGGATACTCTTCGAGGAGATTCTTTGGATTAAAATCCAATTTTTCAAGACTCATACTTTTCTGTGTAAAGGCCATGCCTTTTTGTCGATGGCGGGAAAGAGAGCAAATTCGGACGGTGTTGTTATCTTTATTCCAATTAACGAGGAAGACGTTTGAGCCAATTTTAGTTAATATGAAGCTATTTAAGACATCAACTTCAAACACTATACCTGGTATAGATTTAATAAGATTTAATGCACCCTCGCTTTCGCGAAAGCGGGGGACAATAAATACCATATGCTGATTTAAAAGCGCGATTTGCCAATGAATGGCAAATTCTAATTCGTATAGGGCGAATTATATTACGGGCAAGTTGCCTAAGGGATGAACTCTCTAGCATTCATGCGCTTGCGTAGCCTGTCTTTTATCAATGGTATCCGGTTAAACCGCGCATATATATTTGCTGCGTGGACCTCAAGGTCAACGCAATCAAAATAAAAAATGAAGTAATTTCTACTGATATGCATGTAATGATTCGACACCTCACTGCAAGTGCAGAGCAATCTTAAAATGATAATGGTAAGCGTATGGTGATGCAAGCCCATTTAATGTGTTCTATGTGTTCAGATAAATATATAGTAAAAGAACAAAGTACATATTCTCACAACAATCTATGTTTTAACATAATTTTGCGATCTAGGCCTACTTAAAAAAAAAAAAACAGGCAAATTGTGTGTGCATGTGTGTGTGTGTGAGTATGGAAGTGAGATCGATTATATATTTGTACAAGGTTTTATAAGAGGATTCTTACCAATGCACGTTGGAATGTAATGCCACCAATAGTTTTCATCTGAAATAATGAAATAACAAAATACATGTAAAATTAAGTTAAGTAATGCAGCAAAGAGTGCAAGTTATGAATTATAACTTGGTGTCTTCTTTGATATGTGGCATTTAATCTTATGATCTCAGGAGATCTTTATTATTTAAGTCCATCACAATGATTACTTTTCACATTTTTTTTTTATATTGATGGCCAAATGATGTTCTGTTCGAAATTAAAAACTCGTTATATGAGGATCTATCAGTTGTCTAATCCAACGACATGATCAAATTAGCTCAAACTAAGGCGGATGCATCTGCACTTCCCTCTGTTAATCTGAATAAATTTCCTTTTTAAACAAAATAAGTTGACTTTTAAATGAAAGTAACTCTCAAAAGGTTTTAAAACATGTTATACAGTGAAACTTCTCCAAACCGGACCCCCTGGAAAACGATTCTCCCTGAACATCGGCCAAATTTATCAGTCCTGGCAAAATTCTTAAAGCCCCTTTCACAATTGGCGCACGAGCAGAAGCTACAAAATATTCGTGCGACCGGGGAATTTTGTTTAGGATCGTAAACTGTTGCCAAAATAATCGCATATGAAAAATGTGTTCGTACGGAATTCGCGCGATCTACAGCGACTGTTGTGCGTTAAATCCTGCGATATATCTTGCGTCTATATGCGACTGTTGTAGAATGAAAGCGAGTGTTGTGAGATAATGCGATAGGATTGCACGAGTGATCAGCTAATCGGACGATTGAACGTGTGACAATACGATTGGACGTGCGGTGCTCGTGCGCTCATGCAGTCCATAGTACGAAAGTTCGTGCGAGTCAGAGGGCCTAGTATGTATACTACCCGTTTCCGACGTTTTTCAGTTGACAAAATTAAGATGTTTATAATTATACACGGTATATAAATACCTGTTGCAAAGCATGGCAATTAAAGGTGATTAATCTAGCAATGATAGTAAAACGTTGCAAGATTACATGAGACATGTTGAGCAACAGTCTCATGTTCGCAAAACACACGCAAATACAGCTGCGATTCATCTTACGATCTTTAAAAATCGTACATCACTCTTACGAGTACATAAAACGTTGTAAGACGTTCGTACTAATATTCGTGCAATGAATTGCGATAATTTTGATCGCATTTGGTCGCGTCTGAATAGTGTGCATGTTGACTATTTTGAGGAGACTTGATGCGACCTCTAAAACACAGGCAATGAGTGCGAGACATCGTGCAACGTATGCGAGAGCTCGTGCGAAGGTCAAAATCTTCCGATCGCAAAGTGTTGTAAAGTGCTCGTGCGCCAATTGTGAAAGGGCCTTAACATTTCTTTACACATAAACTCTCATAAAACCGGCCACCTCGAAAACCGAACACCGGTCACTTTTTCAAGAACAAAAGTTAAGAAACATAGGAAATTTCCCCTCATCATACCGGCCATATAAGGAAATCTTTTTACCGGCCACCAGGAGGCGGTCGGTTACTTGATATGAAAGTTTGAGGTCGACGTGCGTTTCTGCGGAGTTAGAACAATTTAAATAAAAATATCTAAGGTTCATTTTATAGAATATTGAAAAATAATTTTTATATGTTTAACAAAAAGCGCAATAATCATTTAATTAAAATCATATAAATAATGGGGGTTAGTGTTTCATCCAATCCTGATTGACATATCCGACATGATTGAAGTGCGGCGAAGAAATATGTAGACATAGTCTAAAATAAAGACCGCGTTGTAAATCAGCAATTTTACTTTCTCTTTTTAAACAGCCTAAACGGGATTTGTTGTATTTATTTTGAAATGACGTGTATATTTATACATTTTCTAGGGAGAATTTTCAAAAATTTAATGTAATATTTATTTCTTAAGAGCGCAGGATCTTAAAGCATTTTTGGACCAAGAAACTAGGATAAAGCGCGTTTTACAATGCGTCATGCATTTCCTGCCTTATCTCAATATCATGATAAAAATTGCAGTAATTATAAGAATGAAACAAATTTTATGAGTTTGCAGTTTTAGTCTGACAAAAGATAACGAACGCGAGGTCTACAGATAAAAGTAATTAAAGAGGCTGATCAATAGGTATTACAGTTTTAAATCGGACGGTCCCACGAAATAGATCATGGGAATGCAGCTGCTACTTGTTTGTTTATGAAAAGATATATTTGGTTAGGATGAATAAGGAACCAATGGTATTGAAGTGACCAGAGGTCAGATATTTGAATAAATTAGCTTCAACAAATAATATTTAAAGATTATGCAAAAGATTGGAAATTATTTTAAAAGTGCATTAGAAATTTTTAAAGTACTCAAGGTCAGAATAATAGTAATTAAAATTCAAATAAAAATTTCAAGTAATTATTGCAAATTTCGAAGGAGTTAAAGATATGGATATGTAAATCTACAAAGGTACACCTAGTATAAACTGACTGGCCGGGATAGACAGGATTTCAGTGGAAAGCTGAATCTTGACTGTCTTGGTTGCATTTTATACAGGTGAGATAATTTTGCATTTTATACAGGTGAGATAATTTTGTAGACTTGCGCGCGTTTTGATCAAAATTATTCAATTTTCACATGGCTTATTTTATTTACAAGTTAAACTTTTTATATTATAAGTAGTTACATATTTAACATAGTTTAGTATCTATTGTAAAATTATCAATTGTGATTATAAATATTAGAAATAGATTGTTTAATTTAATAAAAAGTGGAAAGCTGAATCTTGACTGTCTTGGTTGCATTTTATACAGGTTGGGTAACATCTCCACTCCCCAACCATGGCCGCCGCTCTGGTCCATAAATTGTAAAGGAATTATATTATAAAAGAGGAAAACAACTGAGCTATCCCGATACCTCCACAAGCCAAGCGATGTTATGCGAGTTCCATGCAGTCAATGACCTAATCTGCTTATATGAAGAAAAGAAACAAGAACATTTTCTTCTTATATTTTTTTTTTATAATAAAATTGTGGAGAAATGGGGTCAGATTCAGAAGGATGGAAATAGCCTTTAACAGTTCTCTAAGTCACCCCCCCCCCCAGACGAGGATTAGTGCACAATCCCGCTGGATTTTCGAACAGAGGACTTGAAAACAGGCGAGACACAGACCAGAGCCGTCAGACGATCGACGAGGCCTGACGCTCCCTGGGCAGGACCAACTAGGACTAAGACGTTTTAACAAATTTGTGCCGACCGCGAGGACATTGAAACAGACGAAAAGAACTAAAAACTCTAAAAACATGAGCAAATAGGACATTCGATACGACTATTACCATCCCGTCCTTTGGTGGCCGATAAAAGAAACAATTTCATATATTTTTGAAATAAACGACTATAATTCTGTGCCGGAGCCCCTGCTTCCAAATCCAAGTGCCGATGTGAAGACGAATTATCCATTTGTTGGACAATTTAATTTTCAATCCTACGAGTAAGACTTTGAAAAAAAAATTGCGTACAGGTAGGATAGCATTTTTTTCCCCCAAAAATGTCTACCTTTGTTTTGCAAGATTTTTTTTTTTACGACGACGGTATTTAGAATGTTGTCATATTGTTGATAATTTTTTGAAATGGACAATGTTTTATGAATTACCTTAAAATAAGATTGATGACGTTTATAAGCAAATATAAAGGGACTTGCAAAATAAGAGATGAAGTGTTCTTTAAGTTATATTTATGAGACGAAATCAAGAAAAAAAACCTATAAATGGGAAGGGTCTTAAAAGTAAAGGAAACCCCGTTGACCATTTGTGTAGGTAAAGCACGATACAAAAATAAATCCTAAATGGAAAGGGCCTTGAACGATAGTAAAGGAAAACCCCTGATTCCATTCATTTAGGTTGAAAGTAAAATCACAAACTCTTGCGAGAGGATCTAATTAAAACCTATAAATGGTAATTTTAAGGGCCTTGAAAGATAGTAAAGGGAAACCCTTATACCATTCATTTAGGTTAAAGGTTAAGTCGGGACTTTATAATAGTCAACCAAACATGAGGTTTGGTGAGAAAAATTTGAAGGGAAAATGGTCGTAATTGAAGGGATAAAGTTATTTCCATTCTTCCGAAATAATTACGAGAATCATTCCTCCTTTCATAAAGACTTAACTTTTAAAGATTTTTTTTTCAAAGCAGACAAAAGAGCAGAGTATGCGTCAGATGTAGGGTTATTATGCATGTAAATGGAAAAGTGTATACCTTTCGGTACTGTGAAAAACATATTTTTTGTCAATTGTGAAAAAGGGGTATATCCTACGACAATAATATTTTTGTGAAAAGTGTTTCAATCCATACAATGAGAGTGTTTACATATATTCCATGAAGTGTCAAAGCATTTGTTTTTGTGAATCAAGATTTTTTAACGTTTTTTTTTTTTTCATCACTTCTGTGTTTTCTGCAAAAATTAAAGGTGCCACCACTGCCCAGAGAGAAAGAAAAAACCAAGACAATTGTACATAATATTTTTCGTATTTTTTGTGTCTTTAAATATTGTATTTTTTTTTTAGAAAGTGTAGCTTGTAATTCTATACCTTTGTGTGTGCATTTAGATTACATTATATATAGTAATATGTGTCTATGTATTTCGTTTGTTAAAGCCATCTGAAAATACTTAATTTTGAATATATTTGAAATAAAGTTTAAGTCGATGCGATGATATCAAATAAATATCACTTTGAACATTCGGTTTTATGTGAAATTTGAAGCAAAACAGATTATTTCGTATCATAATCTCTTTCAAGAAATCTTGGGGACAAGATTTTCGACAGTAGGGGGATTTATCATGATAAAAATTGCAGTAATTATAAGAATGAAACAAATTTTATGAGTTTGCAGTTTTAGTCTGACAAAAGATAACGAACGCGAGGTCCACAGATAAAAGTAATTAAAGAGGCTGATCAATAGGTATTACAGTTTTAAATCGGACGGTCCCACGAAATAGATCATGGGAATGCAGCCGCTACTTGTTTGTTTATGAAAAGATATATTTGGTTAGGATGAATAAGGAACCAATGGTATTGAAGTGACCAGAGGTCAGATATTTGAATAAATTAGCTTCAACAAATAATATTTAAAGATTATGCAAAAGATTGGAAATTATTTTAAAAGTGCATTAGAAATTTTTAAAGTACTCAAGGTCAGAATAATAGTAATTAAAATTCAAATAAAAATTTCAAGTAATTATTGCAAATTTCGAAGGAGTTAAAGATATGGATATGTAAATCTACAAAGGTACACCTAGTATAAACTGACTGGCCGGGATAGACAGGATTTCAGTGGAAAGCTGAATCTTGACTGTCTTGGTTGCATTTTATACAGGTGAGATAATTTTGCATTTTATACAGGTGAGATAATTTTGTAGACTTGCGCGCGTTTTGATCAAAATTATTCAATTTTCACATGGCTTATTTTATTTACAAGTTAAACTTTTTATATTATAAGTAGTTACATATTTAACATAGTTTAGTATCTATTGTAAAATTATCAATTGTGATTATAAATATTAGAAATAGATTGTTTAATTTAATAAAAAGTGGAAAGCTGAATCTTGACTGTCTTGGTTGCATTTTATACAGGTTGGGTAACATCTCCACTCCCCAACCATGGCCGCCGCTCTGGTCCATAAATTGTAAAGGAATTATATTATAAAAGAGGAAAACAACTGAGCTATCCCGATACCTCCACAAGCCAAGCGATGTTATGCGAGTTCCATGCAGTCAATGACCTAATCTGCTTATATGAAGAAAAGAAACAAGAACATTTTCTTCTTATATTTTTTTTTTATAATAAAATTGTGGAGAAATGGGGTCAGATTCAGAAGGATGGAAATAGCCTTTAACAGTTCTCTAAGTCACCCCCCCCCCCAGACGAGGATTAGTGCACAATCCCGCTGGATTTTCGAACAGAGGACTTGAAAACAGGCGAGACACAGACCAGAGCCGTCAGACGATCGACGAGGCCTGACGCTCCCTGGGCAGGACCAACTAGGACTAAGACGTTTTAACAAATTTGTGCCGACCGCGAGGACATTGAAACAGACGAAAAGAACTAAAAACTCTAAAAACATGAGCAAATAGGACATTCGATACGACTATTACCATCCCGTCCGGGGGGGGGGGGGGTGTTAATAACCTCTAAGAAAGAGCGAGGAGCCCCACGTATTTCATATTTGTTGCGTTTCTAATAAAGTAAAACTAAAACTTAGTTTAAATTTTAGTTCTGTACTTTTATGTTAAAATTACTTAAACATCAAACTGCCACCCGAGCGGTTCGTATACAATTTAAGTACCGACGCCAAGGTCTATGGATCGTTTGCTTATACATATAATATTGTACATTCATTATGCATGAAGAAAATCGGCAATGTAGCATGCAAGTGTTTCATGTCACGAGGATATTTTAATAGATAAATATACGAAATTTTAAAAACAGGTCACGGAAATTTCATTTTCTAATTACTTTTTCAATGGAAAAATTAATTGGTTTCCGACCGATTTTTGACGCTTGCGTCAATATATATTTCTTGTTTTATAATGAATTGCATATATGTGTGATTCAATTTCAGCATTTCTTTTAAACATATTTTCTTTCGTCAAAGGATTAAACTTTTTTGTTTTGGATTAAGCAATAAAATTATTTTCTTCGATTTATTCAGGCTATGTTTATAATTTACAATAGCTGTTATATACTCAATCCTCCATGGCACCTGATCCCATGTTTTAATTTTATGTCCCGCTTGAAAAGTTATCGGGATATCCGTCCGTCCGTCTGTACGTCCTCTGTCTGTTACGCTTTGGGGAACTCATCTCTTATCCCCAACTCCTTTTATACTATTGGATGAAATTAAATGAAATCTTCACAGAATCTTCGTTACATAGTGTCATTGTGCACCTTCTGATTTATCTTTTGATCAGACACATTTGTTGGTTTTCCCAGAGCAAAACCTGGCCACTGCTATTCTTTCCATAATATTGGAGGGTACCCATCTCGTATTCGCGATTCCTCCTATACCACTGTATGAAATCTAATGATACTTTCACAGATTCTTTATTTTAAAATGTCATTGTAACCCCTTATTGTACTTTTTGATCTGACACTTATTCGGGTCTCATAGGGCAATACATTAATATTAACATTAAAATCATATTGGAGGCGGGTGGCATTTAGTGAGCTTAGTTAATTTAGTTAGTGAATGTGTATATTACGTGATATTACCTCTTGTCAACATATTATGTTGTCATCAAATGTGTCATATTTACCCTAACCAATAAATTCTTCTTAAAATAACCAATTTTTTTTTTCAATATTTCATAAAGGGCACAGCCGCTGATCCAAAATATGCAATTTTATAATGAAAGATTTGTCTCCAAAATCATAAAACATGTTTTAATTTTTGAATCGAGGGCTGTGCTCAAATTATTATTGTTTGCTGAGCAAAACTCGAGAACATGGCATTATCTCAAAGCCTCTATTCCTATACCTTGATTCTCAAAAGGAAGTTTTGTTATATGAAAAGAGAACATAATGTCTCTACTTTGTGATATATGGAATCTGATCGGATGATAGTCAATTCATTGATGTAAGGAAAGGGCCATTTAATGTATAAAGTGAACCTGGCTCTTTTAAATAATTAAGATTAAAGATATCTGAATATTTATCTACAATTCCTCTGTAGCCTAGTATCTTTTAACCAATATCAGCTTCAACTTTGATGTCGAATTTATTTGTCGCAGCATTGTAATTAACCTTTAACAATGGCCAAAAAAGATCATTTATAAACTTTACTTGCTTATATTTAAAATTTAAAAAAAACAAGTTTTTAGCTTTGATTTATGCAATGTTCATTATGGTCTTCCTATTCTATATTGACTTTTTACAGAATACTATACATTAAAAAACATGTACAAATTTTTTTTTTCTGAAATAATTTCATACATGTACTTTAAGTCTAACTCATCCAAAAATGTTACACGTACATGCATATTTATCATAACAACATACTTAGATAACAAATTAAATTTTCAAACCTGCATATTGCTTTAATATCACCATAATCATTATCATCACCATCATTTTTTTATGTGCAGTAAGGGTACGCATCTCCTTTTGCCAGGACAATATGTACCAAGGACGACAAAATGTGCAGTTTTGATTGGTACAAACTGCTGCCGGTGACAATATGTATAGGATGACAATATGTACCGTCATAATAACTCTGCGTGAAAAACATATGAGACTCGTCTGAGTTATTTTAATAGAAGTCCAACATAAGCTTTAAGCAACCCCAACTGAGGGGCGACAATATGTACAGTGAGAGTAGCCACATAATGTCGCCGGAAACATTATCTGCATTTGTAACTTTTAAGCCAATGATAACATGCACCGCCTTACGACACTATGTGCCGTAAGGGTAGGTACATATTGTCACTGATGACATTGACAGAATGATCATATGTACTATCACAACCCCTCCTTCTGAAATATTTAATCCATCATTCGTCAATGCAAGTGAATTATAATGATTAATAACTTCTTTTTTTCAATTATTAATCAACCAATTTTATGCATTTGAAAACTATGAATGAGACATTGTTTCTTAATTATTTAAGAAATCTGGTACAGACCTTGATTTATTTTACCTGTGGCTGCTTCTACTTCAAACTGATGTTTTAGTTCCTCTGCGTAATGAAGTTCAGTCACAGGGTCCATTACCTCTTTTCCCAAAAAATCAACTGCATGTAGGTACTTGTACTCATTGTTCAGGTACGTATCAAGATCCAAAACTGCTCCTCTTACAGTTTGCCAAAGTGCGCGGTAATCAGTATGGGAAATGGAGGGGTTACTGGCAATAACAATCTTCGCATTACGGATCCTTTCAATGTTGGCTGACAGAGATCTGTCATTGGGATCAGGATTATTTACGCGTGGAGGTAAGCAACGACTTTGTTGTGTATGCTGACGAAAAATTTCACGTAGTTGATCACTGCATGGACCAAGGATAAGTCGACTCGCTCTAAAGGCATTTGTTGTTTCATCTATGATATTAAGTTCCAATTCTATTGAGTATTCTGTTGAGTAAGGAGAGGTAGCCATAGCATAGCAAATGTTTTCCCTGAAATTTCAAAATAAGTAACATGTAATAAAGGTAATCATTAATGCATTTGATAGAATTGAAATTTCTTAATTGAAGTTTTTACGTAATGATTTTTTATTCTTTTTTAGTAACCCTTGTTTTCTTCGTAAACCTTCCTGGAGCATTATTTATTGGATTAAACACAAAATCATTAAATTGTGCTAAATGCTTCTTGATAAAGAACTAGTTACTATGATTTACAAAAAATATTTGAATAATCCTAAAGCAAGATTGAAAGTTATGAATTTAATGGAAAAGTTAAATTTCGTGAAAATTATACACAAGTTCGACTCAAATCTGAAGGAAAAAGACACCTTTGAAACAGGCTAGACTTAATTATTTTCTTTTGCTTTTCCCTGAATCATTCATCCCATCTGTTACATGTATTCAACATGAACATAGCTATAGATCAGACCTCTTCCTTGTTTTAATATCTATAATGATAAATAACTGTGAAAGGAAAAGGCTTTTGGAAGTTCGACAATTCCCTTTTAACAGATACGGATGATATAAAACTGATTGAGGAAAGAAAAAATGATGTGAAAATTCAAGATGCGGGCCCAGTTTACAATAGGGTAAATCGTAGTCTGTAGTCTTTAAAAAATCAAAATGATGGAAGTTTTCTTTAGTAAATATAAATAAGTATTGCGTTCTTAAAGTCCGACAGTATGAATAATATAATCAAACACAGATTCACAGGAATTGATGTTAACAGTTTGATTCTTGCAATAATTGAAAACACCTAGATCAAACTATAAAGAAACAGTTTAAGAAAAACGAAAACGTACGCTTCTCAATATAGAGATGATTATTAACTAATATATCAAACGAAAGTAAACATATCCTTTAATTACCTAAGTAGGGGATGACACTGATTTCGCACCAGAAATTTAAATGAGTCCGTGATTTTTTGTTAACTCTGTTCACTGATTTTCACTGTTTGTAGGTTTGATGAGATTGAATAGTGTTCAATATCTTCATTTAATCAGAGATGTTTCAAAATATGAAAAGAATCTTATATGAATGTTAAATGTGCTTATACATTTCGTATATACGAAAATTCAGAGTAGATTTGTTCGAAAGCAAACCCAAACACTAGTATCGCTCAGTATTCTGTACATAGATTAACAGATTGAATACACCCCGAAAGGTAAACTGTTTTTGTAAACAGGGCAGGAGATCTATTGTTGTTAACGTTTACGATTTATTGGATGATTCAATTGTTAAAGTTTGCACACACCACTGAGCACAGACTGAAAGTTGACTGTGAGACGGTTTGCTTTTGAATATTTCTACTCTGAATTTTCAAGATTTTTATTTCAATACTTTTCATTAATACACAACAAAATTGCCACTTTTCTTCAGTATCAAGATTAAAATTAAAACCTGTGTAAGTACCAGGATGTTTCAATTGTCAATCAGAAATCCAATGAAATATATGGAGATAACGAAAATTATTCCAGATCAAGCTTCTAATTGATTTCAACTTCAGAGTACCTGTGTGTACAATCAAAATGCTTTTTAACAAAATAATTTTGGAAATGACCAATGAAAAAGCAGCTGTCAGTGATAACAAAAAGCTTTGACTTTAATTTACGACTCGTATCTTTGGGAATGGTTGTTTATAAAGTTGAAAAGTTGTTTTTCAGCTATTGATTTTGGTGCAATATTGTGAATTTGAATTGTCTTTAAATTCTGGAATGCTATGATATCTTCCTCAACTTGATCGCTACGAAACACACATATAAATCTTTGGGCGACTTCAATTCATACCAGAGTACATAATCGAGTTACTTGAGTTTCATTTGATATTTTGCCATCATTCATTCTTCTGTTTTGTCTCTAAAATTTATAATTATTTTCCGGCTTACTGCCCATTACAATAGAGACATAAAATAATTCATTTCAAATTCGAAATAAAAAAAGTTCACAGTTGAAAAAAAAAACAATTTCAGCTGCAGCAAAATCTATAGAAAAATTTACTCAACAGAAGATGGAAAAGTGGACCTATATGAGCGCCATTCAAATCTGATGGAGGAAAAAATTGAATATGAAAATAGTACTGAAAATAGTTCTTCCTTCCTTCACTGAAAACAAACAAGTATTCATTCTTTATGATGTAACTGATGTTTTATTTTTTTTTTCTCATTACGAAATAATTAATACCAGTATTCAAAAGTTTAGCTGCAAAAACGTTAAGATTCTCATTCATTTCTGTCAAAAATACAATTCTTTGAATATATACTTACATAGTGTAAAAGTAATATTTACAGTTTGTTAATGAAATGTTAAAAATATTAAATTAGAATTAATTTTTAAATGAAACAAACTTTTAAAGTTATATTTGTTTTCAAATACAATGTACTTGAAAGTGTTTCGTTAAATAATTACTAAATGTTTAAAATCTGTTTAATTTTATTTTTAGTTTATGGTCTTGGAGCCTGAATTTCTAAGAATTTAAAAATGTGCAAAATCTTCACTTTCTTGATAAAGCTATCGTATAGAGCAAATAGAAGGCCATCATTTTTGCTTCCCTTCAAAGTCGTATGAGTCCGCTTGAAAAACACACGTTTTTGTAAACATCTGGTAATGTGACATGAACCGAGAGTTAATATTAAAGTACGAATCTAAGTCGTCCTGTGGTATTTACATGAGGCCAGTAACCCCTTTTTTAATTTTGCCATAATGCAACAAAAATACAATCAGATCAAAATAACCGTTATATCTCTCATTTATAAAGTCTGAAGACTTTTTTGCTATTCAAAGCTTATTAAGATATTTTTTGAATTCAGTTGAGCCCCGCCCCGTTATGTACAATGTATATAAACATTTAAACATACAGTTTTTAATTGTGTATAGAACACGATCCTCTCGGGAGTGATAAAATAAGTAGCTGAATACTAGTAATACAACAATTATAATACTTTACGAGCTGGTTTACTTTTCCTTTGAACTGAAAGCGTACCTGTTCTGTTATTCAATCTATAGTTTGCCTTGGTCGTTCTTTATCACCCCCATTCAAATTACAAAAATCTAAATACCATCCACTGATTTTTTTTTTTCATTGTTGTTTGTGTTTTTTTAAAATGTTAAATTTAAACATTGATACTTGTATTTTGCATTTTTATTATGAAATGGTTGTATTCAAAATTATGAAATCAGGTGAACACTAAATCTCAGAAAAAAAATAATAATCTTTAACTATCAATATTCACTTGATATTACATTTTTTATGCTGATATTTTTCTCAGTTTTCTCAGTTTTCTAAGAAATCATTGATGTGACCATAATTTGTCGCCCGAGAAATAAATGAAGTAAAAATGGAACTGAATCTTGATCATCAAACCGCTTAGATGTGTGTGAGAAAGGTTTGCGTCTAATTGAAGGAGAAGATAACCAGGAAGATTAAAAAAAAATTATAGTCGGATGAAAATTGAACAATTTCCAAAAATTCGTCAATCTGCATACACCAAACTTACTTATATGAAAGGAGCAGCTAGGTCCTCCGGGATGCAATATATTAATTTATCAAGTGATGTTTTAACAGTACTTTAGAAATAACATTGATAAATTTCTTTCTCTGTATAAAATGATTCTACTGTACCTTTTATACTTTGATACTGTGAGCAACTTCTAATCTAATACAGACCTAAGGCAATCTACTGTGTATTATACACATATCGCGAAAAGTAAACAAAAGCAAAATGCAAACCTTGATAATAAAGACAGGGCACGGCGAGTTCATAAACATAATTTTGCAAATCAAAGATAAAAGATTAATGAAAACATTGCCAATCAAAAATAAACGAAAGAGCTATATGCGGTATATTGCATATAAATGCCCCCACAAGTCAAATTTTAAAAATTCCTGAAATGTGCTAAATTCGATAAATTGTATGAAAAATATAAATTAAGAAAACATATTATAGTTTCAAAGCAGTTTATTCACAATTTTTGTTTTTATGACGTCACAAACTAGTCCAATTTTATATCCTTTTTCAGAAAGAGCACAAAATGGACAAAATTTCAACAATTTTAGCTTTAAAATTTATAGAGCGCAAGTTTGTTCAGGAACAATATTTACATATTTCATTGATAATATCATTCTTCACATTATATCAAGATATCGATCCTGAACACACATGCACTCGGTGACTTTAACTCAAAATATTGAGAAAATATGTACATTTTTCTGTCGAATTCATAGAAAACTGAAATTTATGTCATGTTTAAGGCGTCATTACGTACATATGACGTCATTACTTGTGAAAATATTCAGTGCTTTGAAGTCAGCATATACTCCCCTGTTTAAGAACTTAATTAAATATAACTCCATCAAAGTTTGATTTGGGGGCAAATATTGGTTATTACCGTATAAAGTTCTTTATTTAGTGATTTTTTTATGCCCCCGTAAACAAAGTTTCGGGAGTATATAGTGTTGCCGTCTATCTCTCTGTCTGTATCTCTGTTTGACTGTTCGTCCGCAAAGACTAACCTTACTCATAACTTTTGATTTAGTGGAGCTATGGCATTCATATTTCACGTGTAATCCTTGTGACAAGACCTTTCTTTGGGTACCACCAAATTTGACTTTATGACCTTGGATTTAACCCACTTTTTCACAAAAATTTTGAACTTTTACTTTGGCCATACGAGGGCAGTTCAATAAATAATGTCCTGAAATGTATGACATACAATACAGATATCACATGATATTAAACTTGACTTTCTCTCATTATTGAATCTTTACTCAATTTATAACAGTTTTTGTGACTACTTTTCATCACATAGTTTCATCGTGAGAAGCTGGGAAATAAGGGCTATTCGAGACACTGGATTATAAATGAATGGTATAGAATCAGTAAACTAGAGTGAAAATGAAGGCCACATTAAAGCTGAAAATCGCTAATAGATATTTACTAAAATATTTGTTATATACAGCAACCTATGCCTGTTTTATAGACAAAATGCACTGGTGGATTTCAATGATAAAAAATTGTATAATGGGCATCAAAAATCGGTTCCCTCCTTGCCAACAAAAATTATAACAACTTATGTACTGTTTGTCAAACTCAACAAATAATATTTGATGATGTATGTTTGACTTAAAGGCACATAGAAAATTTGATAGACATTATATGGATTGCCAGTAAAAAAGCTTGGTACTCAAAGGCCACCCTATATTTTGAAAAATGAGTGAAAACGATAGCGTGCCTTATCAATTGTTATAAGATATCAGTAATTGTAGTTTTCCAAGTTTGTTTTATATTCAAACAGATATTGGAACATGAATCTATTGCTTAAAATCATCAAAACAAAATATGCCATAAGATGTAATTGATAAAAACGACGAAGGTCTGACAAAAGCAAAGGTATGCAAGAGGCAGATTTAAATGCAATTGTCTTAAATATAAGTGGTAATGTTCAAAGTCGTATTCGGGAAGACAGTTTAATGTCTGGAGGAGTCTTTCTAAAAAAATGTTTTGCAAAACAATCGAAAGTTAATTAGAGGAAGGATCCAGAATCAGGAATCCACTAAAATGAATTTCTTCATGACAACGTCCAAACCCGTATGCCCTGATGAGTAAAGAGGTTTTCGGGATAAACAGAAAGTTAATGTTTGTTCACATTAACACCATTTGCCAGATCTTTGACCTTTTGACATGTTTCTTTTTCCAAACTAAAAAAAACCTTTCAGAAGGAAAAAAAGTCCAGGGAATCATTGGATCTGCCATTTTCTAGTATACTCAGGGTCTTACCCAAAAATTAGTTCTAAATACAATCAGAGATTGGATAAAAAATGTTATGGACATGTGTTTGAATTAAAAGAGATTTATAAGTAAAATTATGAACACTAAATCATTGAAAAGCGTCATTTCCTCCTTTTTGAGCACCGAGGACATTATTTATTGAACAGCCCTCATATCTTTTGAACAGTAGAGACCAGGGCGTTTATACTTAACATGTGTATTTTTTGTGAGAAAATTTTTCCTTGGATACTTTGACCTTTTGACTTTGACCTTAGAGATTTCTTTTCTTATAAAGAAATTAACCTTGGCTAAAACTTTTGATTAGAAAGTGCTAGGAGTTTCTTACTTCATATATGTACCCCTTGTGAGAAGATTTAATCTTGACCTTTTAGTTTGACATACTTTAAAAATACAACCTTGACCATTATTTTTGAAGGGTTAGTACAAGGGCTTTCATACTTCACTTATTTAATCCTTGTGACAAGACCTCTCATTTGATACCAAATACCTTGACCTTTTAATCTTGACCTTGGAGTCAGACCAACTTTTACACAAAAATTACAAACTTTTACTTTGGCTCTGATTTTTAGAAACGGTAAAAACTAGGAATTTCATTTTTCAAATATCACTTCTTTTTGGCAAGACCTTCCATTTGAAACCAAGAATTTAGACCTTGACCTTGGAGATTTCCGTCCATACGAAAAAAAATTAATCTGGGTCATAACTTTTGAAGTGTAAGGGCTAGGGCTTTCATACTTCGCATGTGTAATTCTTGTGAGAAGACCTTTCATTGGATATCAACAACCTTGACCTTGGAGTTTGACCTTCTTTTTTCAAACCTTAACCTTGTCCATAAATTTTGAACAGTAAGGGCAAGCGCTTTCATACTTAATATGTAATCTTTGAGACATATTGATCTTATATGTGATCTTTGAGTTTGTCCCTCCTTAAAACATCTTAACCTTGGTCATAACCCTTTAACTTTAACAGGTGGTGTTAGGGTTTTTTTTTATTTAAAAATATGCATTTTTTTTCTAATAAGGCTTTTCTCAAGGTAACAACATATTTTATCAGCATTAGAGAAAGCTTAACCTTCGCTATGCTGTCATGCGGAGGGGGGGGGGGGGGGGGGCATCAGTGTTTCACAAACACATCTTGTTTGTAGTTTGCTTGTGTGCTATAGCCTTCAAGATTAAATTCATATCATGTAGCTTAATTGTTTTGATATGTTGAAAGTTAAAGAAGAGTCTAACATTATATAAATCAGTGTCATACAATGTTAACTTAGTGTGTTGGTCATGTATTAACCCCTTCCACATCGTGTTGAATTCTAATGCATATATCTTTTGCATATGTTTCACACGAAATCATGTATTTTTGTTTTCCCGCAATCAAGCATTGATAACTTACTTTGCATTGGCCTATTTATGTCATATAATATATAAATAAAGGCTCCATTTATTCTAACTTATGCTAAATGATTGGCTAAATCTTTTATCATGAGGAAGTATATGTAATTTTATCAAATGTGCGTCAAAATCGATTATCGTTCATATATTATTGACTTTATGCCATCACGAGATGATCAAATTAATAAACTTGCACTGAAATTGCAGGTAAATGTGTCATTTCACGTGAAAAGTAATCATCGTAGATCAATACGTTGTTAAGAGTAAAGTCTAACATTATTTTTAACTATCATTTATTTGAGTGCAGAAAGACCTACGCATTTTGCGAGCTGAATATTTCCGGTGCATGTGACGTAAATCTATTCTCTGTTGCAAACAAACATTAGTATCCATGGAAAACTTTAAAAACAAACCCAATATCTTGCCTCAATTCCCCGGGATTCTTGTCATAGGTGCAATGTCCTATTTCTTTCATTTCACTTTTTCTCCAATACTTACCCACTTTCTCAGACTGCTTCTTCGCTACAACTCAGCATTCAACCGATCCTGAAACTATCAGTGCGTTCTTATAAATACCCTTTGACCGATTTTTTTCAAGGGAGGGCAGGTTATTCCATTTTACTTACTTACTTTTTGGTCTTCTTTGCGCTCATAGTTACCACTAATCATTACAGTAGAAATTGTATGCAGGTGATATACACCTGACCTAATCTTTATTTGAATTCCAGTTCACTGATCCAGCTTATATTGTTTAACTTGATAATTTTACATGAAGTAAATAAACTTGTTTCACAATTACAAAAAAGTTGTGTTTTCAGTATAACTCTTCTAGTATAATATGAAGGAAAGAAAAACCCAATACCCAATGCTTATGAATATTTTCATCGAGTTATCCATGTATAGTTGTCGAAATTTGCATCTTATACCATATAAGATTTACATTACGACCCCTTGGTCAAGGTCTCCGCAGGTGGAATAATAGTCCCCGAGGGTCAATATAGCCCGGTAAAAAGTACTTTGCTTTAAGTTTTGAAACAACGCATATTTAATTTCTGTGGTAAGGTATAAAATATACAAATCTATTTCAAAAAAATCGCCTTATAGCCTGTATTCATAGCTCTAATCTTTTGTATTTGTGTCCAGTCTTTGACAACCCCTTTTTAAGCTTTTCGAAGGTTTTGTTAGGTTTATTTATATATTTCTGATTTCCAACGTTTTTGCATGAGCGTCACTGAAGAGACATAGTTAGTCGAAAGGTGCAAATGGTATATCAAAACTTGTACTGTATATGATTAACATTACAGGTGATAGTTCATATGTGATTAGCTGATATTCTTTTACTGTCAATATAATGTAGAGATAATAGACAGAAATCTTAAACTGCCTTATTAGTGAGCTATCTCGTGTTGTGGAGTCCCCCTTAATATTAGGCAAGTTTATTTCCTGCAAGGCTAAATGACCGCTTTACGTTAAGATATCGATACATATAAATAGACTCAAAACCCCAAAAGTACGTCAATAAATTTTCCTTCGTATACCAAAAGGTATCAATTCATCGTCATATGCTATATAAAAAAAGAACCTTGTGCATTTTGGATACTGAATGAATCGACCCAGGGTAATTATTCATGGCAATTTTAATATACAAAAAAACAAAACAATGGGCTTGAACAAATATGCATATTACATTTACACAAAATGTAAAAATGGTATGTTTCCTCTTCTTATCGGATATTCTTGGTAGGTCCTTGGAATGAATAATTCTCATGTGGTCTTCTTATATTTTTTTTCGTTTTAGCTGAGGAGCCCTGATTCTGTTTAACTGATGTATTGTCACAGTTTCCAAAGGTTACCATTCCTGAGGTTGTTGTGATATTTTCTACATTGATGCTGACTACAGTTTTCTCTAAAAATCAACAAATAAACAAATAAATATTTAAACTGTGAACATTAGGAACAAAAAGATAAACGCAGAGTGTACGAAGAAAAGTCCTTCATTTCTGCATGTTTTAATCATAAACATAATACATGTACTTTTAGTAAATCTATAGTTAGAAAAAACAAATTCAATCATAATGTCAATATTCTAGATGACGTCCCTTTTAACATATTTTTCTTAAACATTCAGAATATTTTGAAACATATTATAATAGATAATTTTGCATGCATAAACTTTTTTTTACCCCTTTTCCTCTTACAACCGTGTCGAAAAGTTTTATCAACGTCATTTGTACTTCCTTGTGCCTTGTCATCTTGAGTGGGCGACCCTTCGTCAATCTACAGCAAGAAGACGATATTGTGAGCAGAGATACATTCATTACGAAATTAACACTTGTACGTAGAACACACTGAAACATGGATTCAAATCTCAGTGGAAGTTCCATTTTAACATTTCATTCTCCAGCATAAATTAACGCTTGATTTTGTTTAGGGTGGTAGTTCTTAAATAATGAGATAACATCAGTTTACAAGCCCAAATTCTATTCAAATAATACAAATCGTTGCAAACACAGACCTCTAAAATATCACAGGGAGGATAAGGTGCCATGAAGGATTAAACAACCGCATCATGATCGGGTAAACTGAACAAGAGACCCAATTAAACTGAACAATATTAACTGTCGCCTGAGTATAATACAACATTTTAAGGGATCCACAAAGAATAAAATGAAATGAATGGTGAAACTTTGTTGCCCCAAAACAATAAAAATAGGGTGATAAGGATCAAGAAAATAAATAATCTATCTTCATTAACGGTCCATAGATTAGGTTTTAATTTGTTTCAATTTATTACTATCACCATACAGTATACATTGTATCAACAAATTATCAGTGCTCTTGTACTAAATACTCATTCTAATTCCTTGTAAAAAAAAATCTTAAATTGGCCTCTATCGGTCGTTGATAAAGATTCCATAAGACAAGTTATTTTTGTATCATTTTTATTTATCTATGACTTACAAGTCTTCCTGATCATTAAAACTATGAAAGAACTTTTTGGATTTAACAATAAAAAAAATTTGATAATTTTCTTATTTCATTAACCTTTTCAAATACATTATTTACAATGATTGATTATCAAAAGTAAATTGCAAAGAAGAATAACACCTCTCTTAAGAATACAAATTAATCGAGCTCTGGCCAGGAACAAATGATTTAGATGTTAAAAAATCTGGTTAAATTACCCTTCTTTATTAATACTTTACTCTTTTTACGTCTGATATGTCCGGGTGAAGTGAAAAGTTTTAATGAAATAAAGCATTTTAAGTACAGATTCACTATATTATTAATAAATCCCTCCTCCTTCTCCACTGAGAAAGCCTCACACTCTGGGACCTGAAGTTTGCTCATCCAAATTAATCACTTTGTTTATCTGCCTAACAAAAAGGGACAGACATGATTATTAAACAGAAGCAATGCATTTTCACATATATATTATCGAAATTCCACCATTACACCATATTTCATCCCGAGGTCATGCAATGCACTACTCTGGAAGAAGCACTCTTGCTCGACATAACTTTACACTTAGCTTCTTGACATTATCAGTAGAAGCAGAGAAGAATTTTCAAAGAAAGTTCACTTTTTCATTATTTAATCAATGCAGCCCCCTTTCATCAGAACCTTTGGTCCTGGGACCATGAAATTTACAATTTTGAGGAGATTTCATTGCGTATCATAACAACGTGCTGAGTTTGTTACAATATCAAGGGACAAAGAATTAGTTTGATAAGTCAAGTGTTCTCCTGATGTCAAATTATTGTAGTAAGAGAGAAAATAAATGCGTTTTAATTTTAAGGTGGAGTACCGCGTATTTTATAATAATGTAGATCTCTACGTATTGTTCTTTCTTTCTAAGAGAAATTTAAATTAAAAATTTAAAGTTAAACTATAACACGCGAGAATAAAATTCTTGCGAGCTAATTGACCCGCGTAACTACGCAAAAATAAAGTTCTTGCGAATAAAAATATTTTTTTTTCAGATGAAATAAGTGATGTTCAAGTATTTTTAAACATTCTAACTTTAAAACTTGTTTAAGAGTGATTTATATCTCTCTTATCAGATGATTAATCATACAGGTCCATAAACATTTATTCTATAAAATATTTCTTATATTTTACAATTGAGTCTGTGAGTTTTTTCAATATTTTTTCTCTTTTTCCTGTTTCTAGCGGCACACACTAAAACATGAAAGAATGTAGAATGTATGCTTTAAATAAGTCGTATCTAAAAACAGGTTCATCAGTCTGTTTATGACTTTTTGATTTTTAATTCAAACTTGTTTGGTAACAAGAATCTTGATTGATTGATTAATTGTATGTTATTTAACGTCCCTCTCGAGAATTTTTCACTCATATGGAAACGCCACCACTCGCCGGTGGAGAGCTGCAAATTTTGTCCTATGCTTGGCACTCAGGGCGGAATCTTGATAAATACCAAATATCAAAGTAAAAGAAACTGGTATTCAGTATATGGCAAAAAGGCTGAGAGTTAATATGGATATCTCTATTGGTCCCCATGCGTTAATAAAGTGCCACTTTGAGGGATGATTCATGGAAGTAGGAAAAGTACCGAAGTGAGGTAAATGGTGCATTAACCCTTGAATAACCATACGTATATAAAAAAGAAATATCTACCTAAAATGTTGAAAAATCCGGGTATACACTTGTTTCTAGAGTTTCATCCTTATTTAAACACGAGTGACATGAAAGAAAGGGGGGAAAAGCGATGTAAACGGTAATCATTCCATGGCATTAACAATTAATTGGAGATATTGCAGAAAGTTAAAAGAGGTGGATGTGACTAGCAGCAACATAGGGACTCGTAACATAAAGCCTGCTATGTTTTCCACTTAGGTATAACTTCAGTGACATGGATTACATGGCGGGTGTGACCGGTCAGCAGGGGGATGCCCACTCCTCCATGACACCTGATCCATTCTCTAATGTTTTAATGTGAAGGTCCGTATTTGCTCTGCTTCTATTTTGTAATGTTTAGATTTTTCAGCTCGATTACTTTTCGTTTTCTCAATATGTTTCGTTAGGGGAGGCTTACGAGCTCATAACACATCTACATCTGACATTATCATTAATCCAGGTAACAAAACCAATCGTGATCAGGTAAAAACATGTCCCTGTGGAAACAAGAGAGGCTGGATCAGATACCTAGGGAGAGTGAGCAACCCCTTTTAATCCTCTGTATCAATCAGATAGACATACCAGAATAGTTTTATTAGATTGTTGAGCATTATTACTGTTCATTATCTGCACATTTCATATGGAAGTAGTGTTCTGCACCAAAGGTGCATCAAATGTATAAAAGTATCAAGGGATGACGTTTGAGGTAAATAGAATGATATTAGGTAACCTTTTTCCAGAACTTCAAGGCTTTTTCAACATTTATTGCATGTTTTCCTGTTACGTAGCAGTATTGGCACTGAATTTCTTCCTTGCTGTATGTTAGCTCATTGGCAGGTGTGAATGATTTATCCTCAACATCACATATAATTCGTCTACATTTGTATCCTTTGTCAAAATGAATTTCTTCATGAAATGTTTCTGCTAGCATTTTGCAAGCAACTTCCACTAACTGTCCAATCTCTGCAGATATATTTGTCTGTATAATAGAGGGTTTAATACGCTTCACTTGTACCTGAATGTCATTTTCTGAAATTCCAATGATAACAGTATGATTCTTGAAATCAAATAGTGCTGCAGTTTGATAAAGACATAAACCCTCTTCATCTCTGGAAACAGTCCATTTAAGGACACTCATACAATAAGCAACTATTCTGTAGTAAATAAACATTGCGAATGAACTGAATCGAAAGCACAATATTGAGGAGTACTGCCACTTTTCCTCAGAAAAGTCTCCTTTAAAAACTCTCTTGTTCATGCTTGGTACATACCATGACTTGTCTGTTCCTGCTGCATCATTGTTGGAATGAAGAGCAACAAGCATTAAGAGTTTCTCCATGTATGTCATAATTTCAGTTTTGTAATTTAAATAAGACGATTCATCTTTCCATAGATTCTTTACTAATTCATCCTCTATTCTGCCGGTTTTGTTGAAAGAGTCCCACTCTTTGTAATATTTTCTTTTACAATCTTGATGAATATGATTTTTGTCAGCTAATAGCTTGTTGACAGCGCTTGCAAACCACTGAATGTCAAGAATAACTTTTTGTTGCGAATGATTATCATTGACATTCCCTTCTTCAAACCATAAAAGCAAACCGTGTCTGTGGAAAAACTTTAAAAATTCTGATAGCTTTTCTTTGTTTTCAGGTTGAAATTCAGAGGGAAGGCATTTAGTATTTACATCCCATATCTCTTCATAAGACATAACTTTCTTCTTCTCTTCTTTTACCAACTGTTCCAACAGTGCCCAGGTCGAGGGTACTTTAATTGTGTTATTGATTTTTTGCGTGGCTGCCTTAATGATGGAACTTTTAATAGACTCTAGCGTTTCTTTCCCTATTTCGTCAAGTTTAAGAAGACTGATGTCATACTCAGAGTCGACTACAGACTTTCTTAACCAATCCCTGTCCTTCCTGGGTACTTCTTCCCAGAACTCAGCAAAAAACTTATTCATTTCCTGTAGATAAGACATTTATGAGGATAAATCTAAAGGAAACTAATGTTTAGTAGAATTTGTTAACTGTTAATTCGACAGCGTGTATGTACCGGGTGTGTCTACTTTAAAACATATTTGTTCATAATATTTAATAATACAAAATAAAAGTGAGAATGAGATTTTTGCACGCAGAAGTCTTCATGGAAATTCTAACAAAATAAAGTTTCCTTAAATAAAATGTCATTTACAGTCATTTACAGTTTAGTGGCTGCAACATTATTTTTTGACAGACATATCGTTCAAAATCAAAGACCCTAGGTTAATTGGATGTTTAATTGTTTGCAGTTTTAATTGTGCGTGATCATGCAGCAGTAATTATTTCGTCTTATCAGTTTTTATTGGTATGATAATTGTAAAACATTGTAAGAGTAGGTGCCAATTCACAAGTTTACAATTTTCCAATTTCTTATAATATTTGTTTAAACAAACATTTCTTGTGGAGTAAGAATTAGTTATAACAAATAATCATCAACTGGTTTCATTACAGCTTGACAAATGCCCCTGCCCAAAAACACACATATACACGCATGTTTTTCATATGGGACTCTGAAATTTGTCACTTGATATTTTCATTTTTTTTTTTTTTGAAAAACACAACTAGCTTTCCTATATTGAACCCAGTAATTAATCTTTGACTGAATGCATGTCCACTTATTACTGTCAAGGGATGAATCTCCTTTATAGTGTAATCAAAATGCATGATTGTATCATTCTGAATTAAATCTGAAAACAAATTTTTTTTAATAAATTTGTTACAAAAATTTATACAAATTTATACAAAAGCTTCAGTAATCTTGATGCATCATTTTGAATAAGGTTCCTGCATGATTCTTAGATTTGTAGGGACTGCCTACCATAATTTATTAAAAAAAAATACTTGATGATTTATTTTAATTTAATATCAGACTTAATTCAATCTGAAAATCAGAGAAATAGAATGGGCATGCTGATTCCAATATCCCCCCCCCCCAAACACTCACAGTATAATTAGTTTTAATTATATTATACGCCCCGTGGGGATCCGGGTTAGAATAGGTCCTCAGTACCCCCTTGCTTGTCGTAGAAGGCGACTAAATGGGGCGGTCCTTCGGATGAGACCGTATAAACCGAGGCCCCGTGTCACAGCAGGTGTGGCACGATAAAGATCCCTCCCTGCTCAAAGGCCCTGAGTGCCGAGCATAGGCCTAAATTTGCAGCCCTTCACCGGCAATGGTGACGTCTCCATATCAGTGAAATATTCTGGAGAGGGACGTAAAACAGTATATAATCAATCAATCAATTATATTATACAATATCAAGGTAGTTTATTATACAATTTCAAATTAGTTTATATATAGGATCTCCCATGGTTTGTGGTTCGATATGATTTTTAGTCGGGCTTATTGCTCAAAGAGCAATTGCCGGTTTATGTGATCCTGTTCAAGACAGGATGATACTGTAAACCAACTTTTATTCGCGTGCGAAAAATATCCGCGAGTTCCGCGACCACCTTTAACTCGCGAATATTTATCGCCGCGAACCATTCATTTTGCAAAGGATTTGTAGAGAATGTTTCCTCGGTCGCGTAAATTAATCGTCGAGGATTGATTTTAAACTGACGAATCGCGAATAAAAGATGACGCGAATAATAGTTGTATATACAGTAACCCCATATTCGCCATTTTAAAGTTACGTGTAAAAATATAGTTCTTACTCTTACTCTCGAACGCTTTTGAAATAATACAAACGCTAAATAAATCAACAAATATAAAATGAAGTTTTTTCTAAATAAATAAACATATTTAGTACCTTTGAAAAATTCAGTCTTAAGTCAAAGAACACAGTTCATTAGTGTAAGGATTTTTGATAATCAGTGTTACATGTATCTTAGTTCTCTACACATGCGAAGAAAAGCAGGAGAGGGAACCAGACTGGCCTGTTTGTTTATTTCCAGTTGCGGTACCAGATTAATTCAGATTCTAACAAAATCGGACCGTGGTATTAGGATCAAAACTCACTGTCAGTGTGATATCATTTATATTGATGGGTTTAAAATGATTTTTTCACTAGAATTTTAAATCTGATATTTTCTTATCTGTTCATAAAAAATAAACGTATGTTTAATGTAAGAAATTCATAATGATTCTACTCTGTACATGAGCCCGGCTCTCTTTACTTCTGAGTACTTTGATTATCGAACGAGTTATGTGTTTTCTATCCCCGAGCCTTGGCGAGGGGATAGAAAACACACAACGAGTTGGATAAAAATCATATCAAACCACCAACCATGGGAGATTCATTTTATCACATATTTTTGTTCACTTTAAATGTGTATTTTGTCTTTATTTCTAATTCAAAGTTCCTTTTCGGTTACCTCGGTCCAAATAACGTAATAATTTTTTTTACGCAGTATGGAATAGTTTGCACAAAAATAAAAGAAAGAAAATATTTCAACACTTATTTTTTTTTAAATTCATGAAGGAACGTTTGTTAAATATATCAAATAAAGTGCAATTTGACAAATTAAGTCATTCTCTCCATCATGCACGTGTATTTGTTTTTTACGTAACGCCACGCAGCGTAGGATTACAAAGTGTTGATACGAAAACGATATCATATGAGCTATATCAACAGGATAAAGGAGAAAATATGTGATAATATACAATATCATATTAATTGGAATTATTACAAAAATTAAGTTAGGCTAGTCATTAAAACTATTAGGCTCATTCCTTAGCCAAGTTCCAAAGAGATATACTATACTGACACACAAAAGAAACGCAACACCCTACTTTAGGGGGAAATAATTATGTAAAGTAAAGAATTTTGAATCTTAAAATTATGAATACCTTCAATTTGGTAAACATCGGTAATTTAACGGTTGGACGATTTCCATACCATAACCGGAAGTTAAGTTTGAGTCTGCTTAACAGAAATAAAAAATTGAATGTTTAACAAATCATTTGGCGATCTTATGGAGTTTTAAGGGTTTTTTATTGTTCATCATAATTAATGCAGCAATATTTCAAAAAATGAACTCTTCTTTCGTTTCCCGTAAAGATGCTAAGGCTTCTTATAAAAATGGCTTATGCACGCATTTCAATTGCTTTAGCTGGAAAATTTCAATGTAAAGATGATGGAGAGTTGCTGATTCAAAATTTTTCTACATTACACCTCAACAGAGTCTTACGTATCATGTGCATTAAGGAAAGTCCTTGTACCGGAAGTCCAAGGGTGGCTACACTGCTATAAGTCAGAGAAAATTCGACCTAATCATCTGAAAAACGGGCATTTAAAAATGTCAAAGAATTATTCCTTCGCTCAGATCTCGATATTAATGAACCCACTGTATCGTAGAAATTAAGCTGCAATTGTTGTTTAGGGCAGTCTTGCACGTTTTACTTGAATGGCTGGGAGGGGGTGTTTTAACAGTCATATTTCACTTAGTAAAGTAAACAGATAAACTTTTAACATTTTTATCAAATCTATGATGTTTTGAAAAGCGAGTTTAGCCTTGCTTTAATCGCTTTTGAAAATCATTAGATAAAAAAAATCAAACATTTGTAGATTACTGCTTGTTGCGTTTCTTTTGCGTGTCAGTATAGTAGATAACTTCTGCTGTATCAGAGATGTTCTACTAGATAGCTCCTTACACTTAACTAATATATTTCTCTCTTATTAAACATGCAATTTTCTGTTATAAAAATTCTCCTTGACCAGTGCGTGATAATTACATCCTTGGGAGAGGTAGATTTTCTCTTGTAAAATTACATTCTTTTATGGATTGCTATAAAGTGTATAATGAAAAATAAATATTATTGTCTTAATATAATATTATTTAAATAGTGATACTGCAACACATTTTCACTTAAATTAAAGGTCAGTGTGACCTTAAAATAGGTCGTAACACACATTTTACCCAAGATGCATAAATTGGCCAAGTTTGATGATTGTGAGTCTAATAGATTTTTAGTTAAGAGCCGAACATAACCATAAAAGAAAAAAAGAAAAAAGGCCTGTAAAATGCAGAAAAATCATCCAAACAATCCAATCATGATGAAAATACAAGGCATACATCTTCATATGGTTAATAATAATTGCACAAATTTCCAGAGAAATCCTTTCGCTAGTGTCTGAGAAATGGTCCTGTCAAAATCTTTTCTACAGACAGACGGACAGCTAGACGGACAGACAGAGACGAGCTGATTCCAATATATCCCCCCCCCAAACTTCGGTTGCGGGGGTATAATTAACGTCCATTTATATCTCAGCCCTGAAGGCGAGACAGCCCTAGCTCCAAGATGCTGTCTCTCCTACTCCAAAAAGACTTTATTAGGGCTAATAAACTTCTGGTTTTGATATATAGATAATAATACCTGGTAATAATATATACTAGATACTCGTTGTCAGCAATGAGAGGTCTTCCATTCGAATAATCATCCTTATATGTAATATTCTTTACATGTAAAAATTTATTTCATCTTTAACAGTGAAATTGTGTAATTTATTTAATGAACAAAAATGATCCTGTCACACTGTGAAAGGATAATAAAATGATAGTGACAAGTATAGTGCAGTAAAATCTCTATTTTCCTTACCATAACAAAGAGTGTTGTAAAAAAAAATCTTTTAGGCTTGTTATAAGATAGAGTATGAAAAGCTCCAACAACATCATGTTAAAATTCATGTTTACAATGATATATATTATCTCAAATCACTTTGCTATGACATCTCAACTGCTAAACTATGACACCATACAGCCATTACAACAAGAGCCCAGGGGCCACAACACTCACCTGAGTACTATGGGGGAGGAAAAAAAGCAAAATTCAGTTCAGTATCAAAAAGTGTAAATGCATGAGTGGACCTGACCTACTTCTAAAAGGCAAAAGGGTAAGGGGAAACTTGAATCTACATTATCTGATGATACTTCCAAATAAAACGACAATCCATGGATTTGATGTTCTTTGGAACGAGATTTTTTCTTAAATACTCCTATGTTAAACTTTTATCGTCCATTTTGTCTCCACCCTTCCACCAACAGTCATGATTTTAACACTTGAACTACACTACCTGTTGAATCTTTCAGAAGAAATTGACCAACCATGGCTTTGATATTTGTCAGATTGATTGATTGTATATTGTTTAACATCCTTCTCAAGAAATTTTTTACTTCTATGGAGACTCTATTCTTAAGAAGATTTAATTTTTAAAGATATTTTTCCTATGTATTCCTATGCTAAACTTTGATCGTCCATTGTGGTCCCACTTAATACTCCCCCTGGGGTAATATTTTGAACAAACTTGAATCTACACCACCTGAGGATGCTTCCATATAAATATGACAAACCATGACAATTATGTTCTTAAGAAGAATATGTTTTTAGATTTTTTCCCTATATATTCAAATGTAAACACTTGATCATTCATTGTGGCCCCTCCCTACCTCCTAGGTCATGATTTAAAGAACTTGATTCTACACAACCTGAGGATGATTCCACATGTGTTTCATCTTTCCTGGCCCAATGGTTCTGGAAAAGAAGATTTTTAAAAAAGTTTTTCCTATATATTCCTATGTAAAACTTTGATCAACCATTGTGGCCCCGCCCTACCCCCGGGGGTCATGATTTGAACATACGGTGTACTTGAATCTACACTACCTGAGGATGCTTCCATATGAGTTTCATGACTCATCTTTCCTGGACCAATGATTCTGGAGAAGATTTTTAAAAGATACCATGAATTTTTCACTAATTCATAATAATTTACCCCTGGAAAAGGGCTTGGTCCTTTGTTTGAACAAACTTGAATCCTCAAGGATGCTTTGTGGCAAAGTTATTTAAATTTGGCCCTGTTGTTCTTGGATATAAGTTAAAAATGTGAAAGTCTGCAGACAGACAGATGGACGGACAAATAGACAGACGGAATACAGACAAAATGTGATCAGAAAAGCTTACTTGAGCTTTCAACTCAGGTGAGCTAAAATGTAACATTTGTAACCAGTTCTTTTTTATTTCTTTCAAATTAATTTTACACTGTATCAAGTCCCACACCAAAATTAATTTTGTTGCCTAATCACGAATTCTTTTAGTCTGGAAGATGGAAGGCATTTTGA
Source organism: Saccostrea glomerata (assembly GCA_003671525.1). Taxonomy (NCBI): domain Eukaryota; kingdom Metazoa; phylum Mollusca; class Bivalvia; order Ostreida; family Ostreidae; genus Saccostrea; species Saccostrea glomerata. Next base: position 178,765 of record PRKT01000508.1, on the reverse strand, counting down.
ATTTCCTCTATCTCCTTTACTTAAAAGAAAGACAACTTCTATGTTTTCCTGAAGAATGCATACGGTAAAATCACAAATGTCTTTTTACTTAATGTTAGAGTCTGTATTGACAATTTTATACCTCTATTTTTATACAGTCATGGACTCAGATAATTTTGAAGATAATCTGAAATACAGTAAAACTTGGTTATAACGAAGTCACTTGGACAAATGAAATTACTTCACTGTATCATTTGTTATATCCATATAAAAAAACCCTATATGCGGTATATTGCATATATTTGGCCACACAAAAGTCCAATTTTAAAAAAAAAAACTTCCTAAAATGTGCTGAATTCAATGTATGAGAAATATAAGTTAACAGACAATATTATAGTTTCAAAGCAGTCTATTCACAATTTTTGTTTTTATGACGTCACAAACTAGTCCGATTTTATATCTTTTTTTCAGAAAGAGGAAAAATTGACAAAATTTTAACAATTTTAGCTTTAACATTTATAGAGCACAAGTTCGTTCAGGAACAATATTGACATATTCCATTGATATAATCATTCTAAACATTATATCAAAATATTGATCCTATACACACATGCACTCGGTGACTTTTACTCAAAATATCGACGAAATATGTACATTTTTCTGTAAAATTCATAAACAAGAGGACCATGGGCCACATCGCTCACCTGAGCACTAAGGGTAGGAAAAAGTAGAAAATTTCTTGAGCATGCTTCCATATAAATATGATGAATTATGGCTTCATCATTCTTGAGAAGATTTTTAAAGAATTTACCTATATATTTCTATGTTAAACTTTGGTTGGCCATTTTGCCCCCACCCCCTTTCCTCCGGGGTTCATGATTTGAACAAAGTTGAATCTACACTGCCTGAGCATGCTTCCATTAAATACGATGAATTATGGCTTTGCTATTCTTGAGAAAATTTTTTTAAAGAATTTTCCTATATATTTCTATGTAAGACTCTGGTCGGCCATTTTGGCCCCGCCCTACACCTGAGCGTCATGATTTGAACAAGCTTGAATCTACACTACCTGAGCATGCTTCCATATATATATGATGAATTATGGCTTTATCATTCTTTGGAAGAAGATTTTTAAAGAATTTTCCTAAATATTTCTATGTAAAACTTTGGTCGGCCATTTTGGTCCCACCCTACCCCGGGGGTCATGGTTTGATCAAACTTGAATCTACACTACCTAAGGATGTTTCTCCATAAGTTTCATCTTTCCTAGCACTATGGTTCTTGAGAAGAAGATTTTTAAAATATGCTACCAAATTTTCATTTATTCCCAATTATCTCCCCTTGAATGAGGGCGTGGCCCTTCATTTGAACAACCTTGAATCCCCTTCACTCAAGCGGTTCTTGAGAAGAAGTCGAAAATGTGAAAAGTTTACAGACAGAGAGACAGACAGACGGACGCCGGACAAAATGTGATCAGAAAAGCTCATTTCTCAGGTGAGCTAAAAACTTAAATTTACGTCATGTTTGTGACATCATTTCGTACAAATGACGTCATTACCTATGAAAATATTCAATGCTTTGAACTCAGCATATACTCCCCTGTTTAAGAATTTAATTAAATATATCTCAATCAAAGTTTGATTAGGGGGGCAAATATTGGTTATTACCGAATAAAGTTCTTTATAAAATTTATATAACTAGGGAATCCAAGATAACTTTCTCCGTGAATTCACAATATCTGTGTTCGTACTAACCGAGTTTTACTGTAAAAAGCTTATATAAGGAATGCACCTTGAATGAAATAATGCATCTTAATCTCTATATTCATTATAATTTTCAGGAATTTTTTTAAGTACATGTGCAATGAAAACTTTGAATGTGATTTCAAGTGTGTATTTTTTTGACACATGTACAAAACTTTATTAAATAAAGTGTTTGCACTTACGTCTTCAGATTTTCTCTCTGTGTGTGTAGCTACGATCAAAACAGGAGCCCTTGTTCCACCAAAAGTCTTTATAGAATTTATCCAGAACTTCACATAGTCTTTAAAAAAGACAAACATTTAGGATGTCTTATACAATTATTCATTTTGTAAACAAGTATGTCACGTCTGACATGAATTATATTAAGGATTTTTAAAAAAGGATATTTTAGATAAATATATATAAAGCATGACTCAAAATTGAAAAGAAAATTAGGATAAGTGTGCATGTTACTGAGATACGGTACAATTAACTTCATTTTCTCTACTTACATTGCAACTTTTAGTTCAATCACGTTAATAGTTACTTTTACTGAAATGTTAAGTGTAATTTACCTGATGTATTCATACAAATTAATATAATCTGTATTTATTTTGAAAATAGTTTTAATAATAAATATTGAACAAGAAGCTAATTGGTCATATTGCTCACCAGGGCACTTTGGCTAGGAAAAAGCAAATAATTAGACAGTTCGGTATTGAGAATATAATATGACAAATCACAATTTTGCTATTCTCCAGATGACGATTTTTAAAGATATTTCCTATGTATTCCAATGTACAACTTTGATCACACATTGTGGAACCCATCCTACCCTTGGGGGTCATGATTTGAGCAGGGTTGGGATCAGGTGCTATGGAGAAGCAAGCATCCCCTGCCGAGCGGTCACACCAGCAGTGTGCTCCTTGTCATGATCAGGAAATAACGTCAATTCAGTGAATAAATAATGGACTTACAATTGGAATGAAAAACGTCAGTCAGCATTTATCGTTTCAAGCCACAGTCCGGAGTCTGCATATAGCTTTCTCCTACATGTGGCTGCTTGATCACAAAAAGTGTTAACTTGAATATCGTATAAGTGGAAATTTAAGCAGTTCATCGATGTTTGTAGCGATAGCAAATAAAACAAACATAGTATGACAGTCGCTGTATGATGAGCCAAAACAGATCTCTAGCTCATTTATGGCTTCTGAGGAACTCAATGGAAAATAATCAGAACTACTTTATCTTTTAACAAATCTGCTATCTTTCTTCTGAAGAAAAAGCATGACTGTTAAGCATATAAATTTACCTTTATAAGTCCATGTTGAGAAGATTGATCCTTCTTGATTATTCTCCTCAGTTTTGACTTTATCTTCAAAATTCTGATTAACGTTTAATACAAGTATGAAGAACACACTTTTCGTGATGTAAATCTGATGGCAAGCATAGTAGGCAAATTGTCCAGCTAAATCCAGCACACTAATTGTTGGTATTTTTTCTTTGTCATCCAAAATCTGTACCCGATTGAACAGAAGAATCTGATGTTTTTTCTTGTTCTTCATCTAGTTCTCGTACAGTCTCTACAGATGTTTTTCCATCTCCTTCTTCTCTTTGGTAAATTGTTGGAATATTAGAATTCATTTTCTTTGATTTCGAACAATCTTCGCATCAATATCAGGATTTAGGTCAGAAACACCGACCCAAAGGAATGATTTTTGTCGTCTCTCATCAGCAGACACTGTTCAATGAAAATTTGTTTTAGAAGATGTTAAATACCTCTAAGAAAAAAATGTAAAAAAAAAAAAAACTAGCATAACTTTTTAGACTTCATGATCATAAAGATTTTATTTTAAGGAATAACAGAGGAAAAAAATAAATATGCTTTTCTTGCTTTGAGATTGTGTGTTTTCTAAAAAAAAAAGGTCTTCCTAGAATTTCAAAAATATTTTTGTGTAAAATTATTCAACCTTCTAGACGTCCATTTCTGATATTAAACACATGGTGATGAACCTCTAAGCCCCTGGAAGATTCGATGTCCTCTACAACCTCTTGAGTCTCTCCCATTAAACGATTTAGTAGTGTTGTTTTTCCAGCTTCGGCACATCCAACAAGTATACCTCTTGAATGCTGAACAGTTATAATTGCATTTTCCCTCAAAGATTTTTCTAGCTTTTCAATATATTGTGGTGGTATACTCTCCTCCACATTTTCCGTTAGATTATCATGTAGATCTAGAATAAATTGTTTTCATTAAAAACAAATATCATGACATTGTTTGATTTAAGTACTGCATTACTTTCTCACCACACAATTATCATGAGCAAAATATGTACAAATTTATCTGTTCTGCCTGAAAATGCTCCCAAATTCAGTTGACAAATTATGGTTTTCTTTTTTTAAGAAGAATTAATGTAAAAAAAAAATTGTCTCTATAACCCATTTTAAAGCATCATTTATTGTGGTGCACTTTACTCCTGTAGGCAATTTTGAGTAAAGTTGATCTTGCATTTCCAGTGAATGTTTGCAATTTACCACAATGAATAATGTTTAACGTTTCTTGAGAATAAAATTTTAAAAGTGTTTTCCTACCTATTTCATTTAAAACTTTTATCTTTTATTATGTACATGATATTAAATATTGTTCCATAACATCTCCAGTGAAAAGGCCAATGGGTCACAATGCTCATCTACTTTATCTTGGTTCAGCTGGTCTTCAGAAGACTTTCAAAGATTATTTCTGTTGTGTAATCCAATGAAATACTTTGCACCATATGGGTCGTGTTTTTTTCAGACTTTAATCCATAAAAAGCACAGTTTCTAAATACCAACGAGATAAACATGGTCTTGCAGTTCTAAACAAGATTTTTTAAAATCGAAAAAGTCTCTTTTATTTACATGTATTATTCAAAATTTGATTTCTTATAATTTTACCCAATCAACAATAAATCAAATAGAATTGAATCAGCAATAGCTAAGTTTGTTTGCATTTTAATAACAATAGGGCCATGGGACACAGTGGTGGTCATAGAAATTTTTGATCAGCTGTTCTTCAACAGTAGATCAGTAATAAAATGATCTGAAATTGAATTCACTCCTACAGAAACGCAGAAGATAAATGCCTCATATACACTTAGAAATATATTTCGGTCAATAATATTATGAAATATCTAAGCATGTACAGAAAAGAAACTTCACAATCTATCAATCAACAGGACATACAGACGCCAGAAAAAAAATGATCAGAAAAAGTTCATTTGAGCTTCAAATTAAGTGTAATTTATTTTTTATAAAGGTCCGGTTAATGAACTCCTCATCAGTTTTTTTTTTGACAAAATTTACAATCAACATGCCTATAATTTCATTTATGTTTTTTTTCAGGAAACCCTGCACATTTGCAGCTGTACAGAATGCAGTTCATGCCATATGCTGTTAGAGTAAATGATGAAAGATGTTCAAACCACTGGCAAAGGGTCCTTAGTCTGAAATCATGGTGCTTTTAGTAAAATTTTTCAATGCACATTTTTAAAGCAGCTCTATATTAAATAAACCGTCAGTCAAACGTTTTGATTGCAAAAAAAACTATCCTCTGCCACCTAAACAACGAAGATTCCAGGCATCGAAAGACCATGTTTCTTTAGCTTGTTTGGATGATTTAACCGATTCTTACTTGTGTAAAAGTGTGATAGGTGTTTTTCTGTTAAATATGCTCTGTTTGTTTGGATAATTCCACAGGAACTGTCAACAGCGGACTTGAATAGATGATGTGCGAGATCATGTAAGTATACTTCACACTGTACACTGTACATGTGTGCATTTTTATACATATTTATCCCTTTAAACAATGTTCTAAAGTCTTAAACTATAAACATTTTATTCTATTTGATATAAACAAAAATTGGGCGCGGAAAAAAAGAAGTAGTGTACACTTAAGGGGGGGGGGGTGTTAATATTTACAAATAATCTGTTATATGATTCAATCAGCTATCAATGAGCTCTAAGACTAAAACAATCATATGTATTATGCCTTTATCAGGTTGTTAATCTTATCATTTCCCTAATAAGGTCAGAAAATAGTTTTTTTTTTCATTTCTGTGTAATTAATAATAAATGCATGTAGAATCATCATGACCATTTCTAATGCTTCTGCTTAAATGTTTAATGAGCTCACTCAGCAGTGCACTTACATATTGTACATGTATGTATAATGTATTGTGAGTTATGAAACATAAGTTAATCTTTTAATTTTAATCATTACAGAAAATGGATTGCCTGCACTCATGCGTCATCACAGTATAAAAGTTTTCAACCTAAAAAGTATGTATGATTTTATTTTTATCATGTATTTTTACATGGTCATTAAAATACATATTAAACATCATTATCTGAGTTGTCGTGACATGTCTGCAGTTTCTCGGAACAAGTTATTTTCTTCTTTCAAAAATATTGAGAGTAAAACTGAAAGAAATGTTGAATTTTTCTGGTCATCATGTTGTTGTTACATAGATTTTCATATTCAAATTTCAAGACCCCAAAAAAAAGAAAACCAAGAAAAAACATTAAATAGATAAATACAAGCAGAAAATAGAGAAAAGTCACTAAAACAAATGTATTCATACTTGTTAGCAAGTTGACAATATAATGAATTATAATGTACAAGTAAATTATGTTAAATAAAATTTTTTTTTATTTTATATGACTGAGTTTGCAGTATAAGATTTTATTTTTCATGATTTCTAAATGCATTACTTTTGGGAGAGAAAAAGGTGAAATTGAAACCAATTGTACATGAAATGTGAAAGATAATCACAATCAAAAACATTTAAAACATGTTAAATGTGTATGCAATGTGTATGACAAAATTTACAATCAACATGCCTATAATTTCATTTATGTTTTTTTTTTTTCAGGAAACCCTGCACATTTGCAGCTGTACAGAATGCAGTTCATGCCATATGCTGTTAGAGTAAATGATGAAAGATGTTCAAACCACTGGCAAAGGGTCCTTAGTCTGAAATCATGGTGCTTTTATTAAGGAGATCAGTGTTTGTTTTCTGTGCATTGTTGACATTTGTAGAACTGTTCGGTTTATGACTATCTCTCTGACAATAACTCTGACATTTGAATTTCAATTTGAGTGTCGGTTAAGAAAGCCAAATTATATGCATGCAAAACGTTATACAAGTGTAATAAGAACATTGATAAACTTAAATTTAAACAAAGTTCATGTACATGTATCTGTGGTCTTTGCATTGAAATTCATAAATGCTGTACATGGATACTTTTAATGACTGTCTCATGGTGATGGAATATTCCATTGTTAAACATTTTCAGGAATCACCTTGAATAAAAATATTGTGAACTTGATGAAGTATTTCTCCTCATTTAAACACTGAAAATTTTAAGATCAATGGTCAAGGTCAAATACAAAGTTTACTCAAGAATGTGTTATAAATGCTGTAAGTACTTTGAATTCTTATGCATGTTTATAAGATCTAAGGAATACAGTGCTGCTATCCTTTAAGTTGACAATTCTATCCTATCCTATCATGAATCCTGCATCCACAATCCTATCCTGTGATTTCAGTCTAATCCTATCCTATCCTATCTTGCAACTCTCATTTTTTTAATATTTAGGAATTAATTTGACAAAACGAAAAAAAAAAAGAATTACCAGAAAAAAAATCAGATATAGTTATTGTATTCATTTAAATGTTATATATTTTAATGGAGAAAAATAATCGAGATCGGCATTCCATAATTCCCGACTGAACGCACAATTTAAATTTACGAATTATCATTACCATTTTAAAAATGAATGTTAATAAACAGATCGTAATTACACGTGGACAAGTACTGATTTTGAAAACATATGTAAAGAAATTGGCCTACTAGAAGAATTAAAGAAAAATATACTTAGTGTTTTAATTTTCCTACTAACAATGATCGGGAGACCCGGGATCGCGACTTGCAATATTCAATTATTTTTAAAAATCATAGGCCTATACGGTAATAATGTTTAAGTATATGTTTCATGTAAAATTTTATTTTTTCCTAATCTGAACACCATGAAAATAACATGCATGTACATGAATAGTCTTACTATGCCTGTGTAACAGGTTTTTCTGTATGCAATTCTGAAAAAGAAGATATTACTAGACCATAAACCAACCAGACAAGTCAAAATGTAGATCTAGAATATCTTGACTTTCACATATTAAACATTTCAAATGTGAAATTGTCTTATAATTTCAATATAAATTGTATGATTTTTTTATTTAAATTCATAATTTATTCTTTTTTAAAAATTCAGTTCATCATCTATTGTATGTGATATTTTTCAAACATGCAAAATATATAGTTGCTAAATTCAAGACAATCTAAATGTTAATTTTTTTCATTTAACTTCAGTTTCTCCTCAGTTTATGGTCAGCTCAGCACCGTACAAATGTATTTCAATTTCCATTTTTTTTATGTGTGAAAATTTATTAATTTATGTTTAATAGAATATATTTTCTAAATTTGATATTGGTTGACAGATTGACATTAATAAATATTGTATTGAGGTCAGACATGTTTCTGAGATCTTATAAAACATGCATGAGAAATTCAGAATTCACAGTATTTACATGTATCACTCATTCTTGAGTAAAGCAAGATTGTTTTTGACCTTGGCATTTGATCTTGAATGTTAGTGTCAGATTGAGAAATATTAAAATGCTCCACACATATTCCTTAGATCTTATAAACATGCATAAGAATTCAAAGTACTTACAGCATTTATAACACATTCTTGAGTAAACTTTGTATTTGACCTTGACCATTGATCTTAAAATTTTCAGTGTTTAAATGAGGAGAAATACTTCATCAAGTTCACAATATTTTTATTCAAGGTGATTCCTGAAAATGTTTAACAATGGAATATTCCATCACCATGAGACAGTCATTAAAAGTATCCATGTACAGCATTTATGAATTTCAATGCAAAGACCACAGATACATGTACATGAACTTTGTTTAAATTTAAGTTTATCAATGTT
>PRKT01000508.1:118430-168040 GCA_003671525.1 Saccostrea glomerata | reverse complement strand
ATTTTCACTATTTCGCCGCAGCCGCATCTGCTTCCAGGCCCGTGCGCCTGACCTAAGCTACCACACAAATTGCAGAATAACATTTGTACATACCAATGAACAGCAAGAGATAATGGCTCAACCACCTCGTTTTCAAGCTACAATTCATCCTGTGAACCCACCCCGCTTTTCTGGTGAAATACCGGTAGAGCGAGTTTTGAGCTTAGTTTCGTATTTCTAGTCCATATCCCATATACAGTAGTAGTGACACTAAAGTGTCATATTTCAATAAAATACACAAGGCCACCAATTCCCTCCAAATGCACCCATAAAATATTCTAGCTATAAAATTCCCTATAATATGCATTCAAACCTCAGGTTTCTCTATTTTTTCTATTTTTTGACCGGTACTTTATTCGAAACTATCCTCTGCCACCTTACATTCCCAAATTCTTCCGGTGATCGTTCACGGTTAGATCGTACGCCGTGTTACTCGAAGTTTATAATGTAAATCTGTGTTTAGAGAAAAGAATGTTTTATTTTCTATTGAAAATTTATAAATATTTCTTTTGTAAACATTTTATATCGTATTTCGTTTTTGTAATTTATTCTGAAATATGAATAAACCTTTGCTAGAATCTGATTGGCTGTAGGATACAGGATAGGATAGGATAGGATAGGATTGGATTAACTTCTATATGTTTCTATCGTGAAGCCTCAATCCTGAATCCTATCCGATCCCATCCCATGTCAACTTGTGGGATAGCAGCACTGTAGGAATATATTGTGCCAAGTTTTGTTGAAATTTGGCCAGTGGTTCTGGAGAAGAAGTAGGAAATGTGAAAAGTTAACGAAGACAACAACAACAACGACGACAGACAACGGACAAATTTTGATCAGAAAAGCCCACCTGAGAATTCGGCTCAGGTGAGCTAAAATGAACAAGAGGCCCATGGGCCACATCGCTCACCTGAAAAGCTTTGACCATTCTGTTCTTTACCAAATTTCCCCCTTGTAATACATAATGCAACCCCACGCTACCCCACTGATCATAATTTAGACATTTTGAAATTTACACTACCCCAGGATGCTTTCATGTGCACATAAGTTTCAGCTTTTCTGGGACAGTGGTTCTTGATAAGAATATTTTCAAAGATTTTTCCTATATATTTCTATTTAAAACTTTGATTACCCATTGTAGCCCCGCCTTTTTCCCGGGTGTCATGATTTCTACAATTTAGAATCTACGCTACCCCAGGATGCTTTCACATGCGTTTCAGCTTTTCTGGCCCAGTGATTCTTGAGAAGAAGATTTTCAAAGATTTTTTTCTATATATTTCTATATAAAAATTTGATTCCCCATTGTGGCCCCGCCCTTCCCTTTGGGGTCATGATTTGAACAATTTAGAATCTACACTACCCCAGGATGCTTCCACACAAGTTTCAGCTTTTCTGGCCCCGTGGTTCTTGAGAAGAAGATTTTTTAATGACCCCACCCTATTTTTTGTCTTTTCTTGATTATCTCCCCTTGTGAGGAGACTTGGCCCTTTTTTTAACAATTGAAATTTCTCTTAACCCAAGGATGCTTTGTACTAAGTTTGGTCAAAATTGGCCTAGCCGTTCTTTGGTAGAAGTCGAAAATGTGAAAAGTTTACAGACGAACAGACAGACAGGCAGACAGACAGACAGACAGAAGGATGGACGACGGACAAAATGTGATCAGAAAAGCTCACTTGAGCCTTAGGCTCAGGTGAGCTAAAAAGCAAAACAGAAAAAAATAGCGATATCAAAAGTTCCAACTATTTACAATTATTCTATTTTGACATATAAACAATAAATCCTAAATTCATAGCGTACAAAATTGTCATAAAAGCAGTCAAATTTTAAATCTTTAATGACGTAAGTTTTAATGTCATTGGCTTCGGATCATGGTTCAGCCGTGTGAAGTATATTCTAAAAAAAATATTACCATGATCATTTTGAGATAGAAATGTTTACAATTCCATGAAGAACGAACTTTTGTTTCCAATATATGTTCAAGGAATTCTTTGTTGAATGAAAGAGCCATACTGCCTTACCGACGACACGGCCTACTCAAGTATATAAAAGGAAATCACCTGTTTCTATTTATAGTTACATGTACCTTTTCAATTCAGATCAAACTACATGTTTCCAATTATATAGTAATCTCTTACATTATTTATACATGTAAAATAAAATAATAAAAGAAAAACATAGGGATAATGCACATAAAAAAATTAAAGTATAGGTTAGACACACACATTGTGAGAATCAAACCAACGATCATTATGTCTACAGTCCAGCAATCATACAACTACGCCTTGAAGTCATTGTATGTAAATGGATAAATTTAAGACAGATTGTTGAATCTTAAGATAATTTTGAGAAGAAAAATTTTACATGTTTTTTAATATTTTCAATATGAGGACCACCTTTAACCAAAGTTATGTAAATGTAATGAAGTGCAGTCATATCCAAATAAAATTATTCAGAAGTTGTTTTTCTGGTAAAGGATGGTCTTTTGCTACAGTTGTCATTGTTTAGGGGGGGTACCTCAGTATTTACTATATTCTCAATATAAACTGAACGATATTTGTACCTATCATATGAGGGAACTAAACAATGTATTTAAAAATCACCACTAGGATAGGCGTAAGTGACAATCAAATGCGCTATGTAACACAAATGTCAAGAACAAGTTAGAGCTACACTGTAAATATGAAGTCATCTCGATTACTGAGATTCCAAATGTACGATTTAATTAAAATACTACGTGAGTTGTTGATCCCGGTCACATTTAATGAATACGGCAAATATCGAGCTTCGACAATTGAATATGAGTACAGGCTTCATTCAAAATATTCACGAATAATAATCGTAATCTGCAGAATGTCTGCTTTCAGGCTTCCACATTGTCGTAAGTTCTTGCACACCCGCATTGATTTTCTCCAACAATTCACGGTCATGTTCCTTTTTGAGTTTTTCTATGATTTCATCTTCATCCTTCTCTTTTAAGATGAGATTTTCAATGTACATTAAACTGTCCGTGTACTTCTTCTTCGTGAAGACTTCTAATCTTTGGCAAATACCGGCCATTAAAGACCACGTGTCATCGAATTCTGTCTGAGAAGTGGAGGCTGAGCTCACGTGTCCCGTTAAACTGTTTCGGATTAACCTGATTCTCTCTATGTCATCCCCCACTGTAGTCTCTCCTGGTGCAGGCATTTTGTTTTGTCCCCATCTGCCTTTTGTTGGTTTCGGAATCTTTGAACAAACGTTTCTGATTATCTTATATGATAAAGAAATATCAAAATTCTTATACCCAGAATGATGGGCATCTTGCAAGAGACGTTCTTGTTCTGGGTACAGCTGTAATTTAGTTGGTAGTGATTGAACTTTTGTAAAACAAACAGAAGGAAGGACTTCTAACTCTACGATGTCTCGATATGCCTGATTCAGCACATCATTTGTTGCCATTCCAAGTTTAGCGAATCTAGTTCGGCCATCTAAGTTTGGTCTGAAAGCCACTGGTATTGTGGAACAACTGGAATTTCTCTGGAAAAAAAGTTTTCTTTTTCATTCAGTAGATTAAGGTAAGCAAATGAGGAAAAATCAAGAAAATATTGATGTATTATCATATAAATGGCCCTTTCAATCAATTTGAGATCCTAAAAAGTATAAATAAGATAGATTCATTGATATGTTATCAGTTAATATGTTTATACCTACACCTATTTTATGCCTAGGTCACATTTCCCGCCCGGTAGCCGTAGACCGGTGGTAATCGGTAGTAATCCGTGGTGTTAACGATTGCCTAACATCGGTCTACATCGACCTTGTAGTCCTTAAAGTATCAGTCATATTATCCAGCGATGTGCATACGATGGGCAACCAATGCGTTTTATGAAAAAAATGGCGTGGTTGCCGGCCGGACTTACAAAGGTCCAGCGATGTATTGCTAATCATAAAACGATGTTCCAGGATGATCGGCCGATGTTTATTACATCGCTCATACATTGGTGAACATCGTTCGTACATCGTTTGGCTACAGGCCAATGTTTGGTCGAACATCGACCGATGATCGGTCGTTATCTGTTGAACACCACTAGACTCCCCGATGACCTCAGATTCAACGGATATTAAACGATGCTCGGCCATATATTGGCCGATCCTTGAAAGATGTATTAATGATGGGTTGATGATGAGGAGCGATGTGAGGCATCGTTGGAGACATCGCTGAATTTTAACTACGAATTATTTCCTACCGATTACCCCGCCGATTCGCAAAAATGACTCAGTCACCGTCCGATCACTAGTGGTGCCCGGCCGGCAACCACGCCATTTTCATAAAAAAACGCATCGGTTTCTCATCGTATACCCCATCGTTGGATAATGTGACTTATACTTTAAGAATAAAAAATTCTATCCGAACACAAACATCTGAAAGGCTTGTAGCCTACTGCAATGTCGAATGAGATTAAACTTTTGATTCTTTTCTGCAAGCTTCACCAGAGACTGTTTCATTTTGATAAACACATCCATCATATCTCTTTCTCATTCTTTCTTACACACAGAAGAATATGCATGTTGTTCAAGAAATCTTGACAAAGTTTTTCTTTGGATTGTAATATTATAGAAAAATCGCTTCTTATTCGCAATTGTCAATTCGCCTTCCATAATACAATACGGAATTGTGAAATTTTTAGTGTGCACAACTGACATCTAATTCAATATTCAAGAACAACAGGATCCGAGTAAGATTAATTATTAAACCTTACGAGATCGAGTCATATCCATTGTTCAAGTAGACCGAATATTTGACCGAACATTCCTTAGTCAATTTCAGTATAAAAACAATTGCCTAAAACTGGCTGGAATTCCAAAAGGTACTAAGTGTACTCCTTTATTTCATGTAGGTGACCTGTTTTTATATTCCTATGTAGTACATTTATTCAAAATTCTATGAGAAGAGAAAAGATTGTGGTATTGAATTCTACATTCATATATATCGATATTTATCAAGTACCAATAGCTATTTTTTATTGGTTTGTCAACTTACTATATCCCATTGGGCTTGGAATATTAAATACTTAAATCTGACATCTGTTTAATATCTGAGTGTTTTTTTACTATAATAGATAAAAACCTACTCAGATATCTGAAAACTCCAAATTTACTAATGCATATATTGATCTGATCAGTTGGCCAGTTGAGCTAATATAAATATACTTACATCTTCCCAAAATCCCAAAGTCCATTGAACATCTATCTTATGTTTCCCTCTTCCAATAGGACAATTGCATTGACTTCCAGAAAGTTCATCCTCAGGAATAAAAGTTAGATCCTTTTCACTGCAGAAAAGATTAAGGCATTTGTAACCTTTCTGGAAGGTTTTCTTCTCATTAAATGTTGCTGTCAATTCTGTTAAGGCAGTTTGAAAGGATGCTCCAATTTTGCAAGAAACCTTGCGTTGTGGATCATTAATCCGCAATACCTGCACCTGAATGTCGTTATCGATTATACCAACGATAACTGTGTGATTTTCGGTTTCGAAAATCGCCGCTGTGTGATACAGACATTGGCTTTTGTCCTTATCGAGCTGCACTTTCCACTTCAGGAAACTCATGCAATATGCAATAAGCCTGTAGTATATGAACATGGCAAAGGAAGTGAATCGAAAACACAGAATGGACGATTTCTCCAGTGTCTGTTTAAAGATCTCAGGTGTGAAAGGCTTTTGATTCATGCAGGGGACATACCAGGAGGATTCACCTTCAATGCTGACTAACATCCGTAATCTCTCCATGTATGACATAAGTGTTGTCTTGTGTTCTATATATGATGACTCTTCTTGCCACAGAGCTTCTATCAGTGAATTAGGCAGGTTTCCCGTGGCATTAAAATGGTTCCAATCTGCAATGTATCTTCGTTTGCAGTCCCTGTTGATGTGTTCCTTGTCCGCAATAAGTTTACTAAATGCATTAGAAAACCACTGAATGCTTAAAATTGCATATGTTCTCAGTCCTTCCTCCTTAAAAAAGAGCAACATGCCATGTCCATGGAAAAAATACAGAAAATCCAATATTTCTTCTTGACTTTTTAATTGATATTCTTCAGGAAGTTTCTTATTCTCTCTGTTGATGTCACTAATTGACAAGATTGGCTTTTCTGTTGTTTGTAAGAAATGCTCAAGAAGAGCCCATGCTGATGGAACTTCTATCTTTGTATTCATTTTTCTCGAGACTACCTCAGCAATTGATTTTTTAAGACTTTGTAGAGCTTGTCTACCTTCTTCATTCATTTTAATAAGTCCTAATGCAAAGTCCCTGTTGTAAAGCCTTGTCTTATCTTCCTCTGGTACTAATGTCCAGAGACTCTCCCAAAAAGATTCCTTCTCCTAGTTTAAAAATATTATAATTCCAAAAATTTCTAATTGTACAAAAAGTAAAATAAAAGCAAAGTAAAAATGTGTTAACCGTCAAATTCATGGAAAAAAGAGACAAAAAACGTAAACAATTGAATTATTGGATAACTAAGCCTTGTAAGGTGATCAATGATTAGTCGAACTATAGTGATTGAGTCAAGAAATACCTCTCCAAAATTCTTTTTAGCAATGTAATTTTGATATTTGACCCGGGTTGAAAATTGACCGGGGGGTCATTTTACACCGTTGAATACTGATACCAAAGGCGTTGAATTTAGACCCTTGTTCGTTGAAAATTGAGCCGGGTCGTGGAGTTTTGATAATGAAACCGGTTCTAAAATAAACAGCATAAAAACACATATTTATGACTTGGTTTTCACAACTGTGATGTAAACCATAGGCGTCGGGAACGGGAAAGGGGGGGGGGGGGCTAGGGAAACTTAGCAACCCCTGGCCCACTTTCGAAAATTCTCACATTTTCTTCAAAAGTCAGTAACATCAAAACGTACAAAACGTGACAAGTTCAGAACTACATATTTTTACATCATAGACAACTTCTTTCTCAATAAACATGAAACTCAGAAATTTCTTCGTATCTCGTGATACGTCATCAACGAAAATCGCTGTTCAAATCACTCTGATTCTATCTGAAAGTATCCTGAAATTGATATTAAAAGGAAGCTGAAGTTCCTCATAGACACCGTTTTTGCAGTCTTCGGAGACCAATTCATCCCTCAAAACTTGGAATTTCGATGGGCAATAATTGTACTCCTTTATTGGCCGACCTCTTTTAATACTTCTGTGAAGTTTTTAAAAAAAACTTTACATGTAAAGAAATAACACTTGCTGTGGGGTTGAATCCAACATTTAAATATAGTGATGACGCATGATCAAGTTACAATAGTTACTTTTGTTATGTCGACTCGATATATCACCAAATGTGCCACATTTGTTTCATGTTTGGAAGTTTTACTGACAACGAAAAATGTAGGCCAACTGAAACTAAACTGTATTAGAAAAGAAATGATTTCTTCTTCATCTTTTTCAAAATGCACTTTCCGCATATGTGATTCTGATATATATGATTATGAATATATGATTCTGCTATCACCTGTTCATAATATGATGGGTAAAACGTATCATTATTATACTTTTTTGTTATTCTTATTCGAAAATCTTATTTTTCTTTTTCTAAATCGTGCCATTTTTGTTAATTTATTCGAAAATATGTGATTTCTATTCGAAAATTTTGTCATTTCTATTTGATAATAAAATAATTTATATAAGATAATCATGTTGAACATGTCATTCCTATTTAATTGATTTTACAATCAGTTTTAGTTTTGTCATATTTCCCTGAATGCTATTATTGAAAAAGAATAAGAAAATCATCATAGATTGAAGAGAAAAAATTACGCAATAAGATAAGAAATTTATCGAAAAGGAATCGTATAGGCATATTTTATAATAGAAATTGAAGCTAGTATGTTTTTGAACAACAATTTTAATTCCATTTAAACCAAATAATTATTGAATAAGAAAGATAAAATTATCGAGTAGGATTTTAAAAATTAGCAAATAGGAATAGCATGTTTCCAAATATGAATGACATCAATAGGAAAGCCGTGTTTTCGAAAAGAATGATATATTACGATACAGGAATCATATTGTCATAATTCTTCCAATGGGAATAGCAACTTATCGAATACAAATTATAAATTACAACTAATGGAATAGGAATCAAATTGAAACGAATAAGAATGACATATTTTAGAATAAGAATAATTTCATTCTCAAGGTTATGTTCCGAAAATGATCGATTTTTAGTCCGAGGCAGACTACTAACAGATAAGTTTATTATAGGGACTTCACCAACCTTATTTTACGTCAGAATTACTTGCATGTTATGGTCGCTTTATTGATCTTTTTCACAAATGTATCCTATCATTGGATTTATTTAGGTCGATATGTTTCATTCTAATGTTTTATATTTTAAGTTTTGTTAATTTTTATACTAAATTTGACTAGGTGGGATGTTCTGCCCACCTGATCAATATACATAAGCCTAACTTTCTAGACACCAGCTTTGTTTTATGCCCTATTCAGAGTTTTGTAGTTATTTATGGAGGCTATGGATTTTAGAATGTATTTAAAAAAAAATAAAGTCATCATGCTTGAGGATAACTGAAATCGTGTACTGATAACAATATACATATATACACGCGATAGGTTTATTTCTATAATTCTAGAAAAGAGAAAAAATTGAAACCGAAATATGTATATAGAGATACTGATAAATCCCGTAAAACAACTTCCAAGTTCAAAAATTGTTCAAACTCTGAGGTGTGGTCAATATTCAACAGGGTCAATTTTCAACTTGAGCTTATCATGGATAAGGGAAAAAAAATTATCAATCTGTTGAAAAATGACCCCAGGTACAAATTCAACAACTTTTGGTCTCAATTTTCAACGGAGAAAAAATACACTGGTTCAATATTCAACGTTGAAAAATGAACCCCGGGTCAATTTTCAACTCGGCTCAATATTCAGCGTGGTACTGTATTTAGAGTAATATATTTTTAAAACATTTAGTGCAGTCTAATAAGAAGGAGTCTGGCACACAATATATGTCAAATACCTCTTCCGTCTTGCCTTCTGTGTGCGTAGCCACCACAAGAACTTGTGCAGAGGGACCACTAAACGATTTTATGGAGTCAAGCCAGAAGTAAAGATAATCTAGGTACAAAAAAATATTTACTGTAATTAAGGTAGGATTCTTCTCACATGTCTTGTATTTAAAAGTTAATGAAATTTTCACAGAATCAAGAGGACAATATCACTAAGTGATGGTATCAGTGAGATTAAATTTGACCGTTTAATATTGGAGGCAAGGTCAGGTCAAGGTCATTACCTTTTCCCTGGACATTAAGAATAAAAAATTATTGTTTCCAATCATGCGATCCCTAATTGTAATTCAAAAGATTGAATGTTTTTCTTTTTGTATCAAAAGATACTACCATATAGGGCCTACAAGAAGATATCACCAAATTGACATGGATAATTTAAATAAAATGGATATTTGCTCATCCGAATTTCATCTACTTTTCTTAAATATTTAGGATTTATCAGTTATTTTTATATGCTTCCTATATTTAATCTTTTCCAATTTTCACATATAGTAAAGTTGTAAGATAAAGGTACAAAATGATACAAAAACTCAAAGTTTTGATCGTTTACTAAGAGATTTACGGATTTTTTGCTCAAATCTGTATTTAGCTTTGAAGTATTTAAAAGCCAACATAGTTCTAGAATGTGTGAAAATACTTATTTATTTGGTATATTTTTAAACTTTAGTCCCTTATTATTAATTTAACTTACATTTAAAAAATTTCGTCTAGTCTTTGATTGCGTAAAAATTATAACTAAATTCAATGTTCTGTGATAATTCTGAAAGGCAGAAAAGAAGATATTTTTATACGCCACCATTCCGCCAAAAATGTAATCCCTGATAGTTTTCAAACGTAGTTTACCATTTCTATTTAAAATTGTATAATTGTGACGAGGAAAGAAAAATATGTTCTTTTAAATCTCTTACATCTAAATATATAAGAAATATCAACAAATGTACTTTGAATATTCCATTTATTCAAAAACTACAGAAGAATCCTACCTTAAGTAATTTGCATTAATATATATTAACATGTCAATATATCAAAACGACGTACAAGACTTCAACTTTTTTATTGCCAGAAGAAACTAACAAGAGATCGATGGACTAAAACAAATACTTGAATGAAATAGAAATCACTCATTAAAAACCTTCATTTAAATATTATACACAGGGTCCCCCATCGTTTGAAATTTTACTGTGTTGCGGAGTTTACGAGAAGAACACAAATTTCGCGGTATTTTCGTGATAAAAGTCACAGTTGAATCACTATTCCTTATAATTACAAAAGAATACATGAACGCTTTTTTTAAATCACTGATTCGTTACATAAATGGTATGGTTGTACATATTGGTACATGTAAAAGTAAAATAAAAAACATTTCTGGTCGGTACAGTCGAACTCACTTACCCTTTTTGGAAATAAATTTGCCGTGATTTTTTGTCAGTTTTCTTGATCGAATTATCGAATTACAAGAAAAAAAAAACCCTTAGAAAATCGGTTCTATAGAAGAGACATATTTAAATATTTTTTTAAGCAAATGTTACAATGGACGTCTTTTTAATGCAACAACCAATTAACAGAAGGATATGGAAATAACGAACAGTATTCAATCTCAACGTCCATTAAACAATTTATAAAATAAGAGCAAACACGGACCTCAGTACATGGAAGTGTGAAAAAATTTATTGGTCTTTCTTCCTTCATGCAAAAGTCTGGCGAGTTTCAAGGAATTATTGATTATGTAGGGTGAAGCTCTAATTAAGTGCTCTATCTTTTAGAATTGAAAGACGGTAGCATTTAATTTATTTCATTAAAATTTCAGTCAGAGAGAAACTATATGTTTGGATTTTCTGATTATCTCAGTGTCGGCAAAATTTTTACTGTGTCGTATGTATAAAATTTGAACCGTTACGTTGTCAGAGAAGTTGATACAGTTTCGGGACTAGCTGCAGAAAAGTAGCGTTATGGCTATATATTAGTCGCTTTTTATAATGTGTAGTCATAGTTAAGTAAAAACATCTTTTTACCATTTAAAATGCTGCTAGAATCCTACTGTCCTATCACAGAAATAATTATTTAACACTTCAGGAGGAAACCTTCCCAAAATTTTTACATGCTGTTCATAACATCGAGAAAATTCTTCAATTTCCGTAAACCATACGATTCTATTAGCACTTTCCAAAAACAACAGAATAAGAACTTCAGATAGAAACAAAAATTAAGTTTCAAAGTATACAGCGCAGTATTTAACTTTTGCATCTTTTTTGTTACAAACGACAGAGGAAAGGCTGATCGGGAAGTAAACTCCAATTTCTTGTGTTTGTATACATGAATTCTCGTTACGTTTCACTTTCACTCTGCTACTGTATGATCAACAGTTATGACGTCACGGCTTTGGTATTTAACCCCTGTGATGAATATAAAGACCCAGAAAGGACAAAAGTCCGTTTATATTATGACTCTGCATATTTTGATCCAGTTTACAATCTCAAATCAATCTTTGATTTAAAGAAATTGTTATCTCTAAAACTTCATGTCATATAGCTTACTATGACGTCATATCATACAGGCAAGTAGAATATTTGGTTGTAACCTGCGTGCGTATGTAGTATCACATTTTTGTTTGAGATCGTTGGGGATGCCTACTCTTCAATGGCACATTATACTATCTCTGATGTTTCGGAAGTCTGTGTTTGCTCTGCTCCTATTTTGTATAGTTTAATGGATTTTGATATTGAATACTATTCGTTATCTCCATATTATTCATGAGTATGTCTCGGATTTGCCGAAATATAAAATATTTTTTCTTTAGAATAAAGTAAAATAATTTTTTTTTTTTTTCTTGTGGGATTACTGTATTAGGGGGAACTCGCGATGTTGATATTCGCGTTATTCACGGTGATAATAAATCCGTGAATTCAAGAAACAGTGAATAATTTTCAATAACGCAGCAGAGTTAAGGTTACAAATGGAAATATCGGCGATTTTTTAAGATAAAAAATACATACTTTATTAGGATGGGCAATTCTTTTTAGGAATTTACTGACATCCAAAAAATGTTATGTGGTTTAAATCTACATGTTGGGGACATTAATTTTTTTTATTTAGACTTGTCATGAAATGTCGACGTCACATGACTTTGGCAATTATACTTGCAGTTTAGAGGTCATCTATAAATTTTGATATTGCAAGGGCATAACCATGTTAAAAATCTTAGTTTATTTTATAATCCTTTTCAACACTATGTGTAGTTTGTGAAAAGTGCTGCGAATCTATATAGATTCCCTTTTTTAATTGTTAAATTTTAATTTGTTGGACGGCAGGTTAAATATTTTGCTGGTCAACTACATTAAATATAGCTATAATTAATTTATTTGCAAGATTTCAAGAGGTTCGCAGCACTTTTCAAATATCTTAATGCTTCTTGAGTTTATGTGTAAAATTTTGACAAGATACATTGAGGGTATGCCCTTGCAATAAATCGATGTATTAGGGACCTTCCATTACTTTTCAATGAATCTGCATATAAATACACGACAGTATCGCTTGTCTAGAGAATGCAGTTTGGAAATAGAATAATAAAATAGACATCGCATCCAAGTTAACGGCTTTTTATTTTACTGCAAATATTACTTTATTTGAGAACAAAAAACATTTTTCATTGTATAAAATTTGACTTGATCAACATCTCACTGTGTACAAACTGCGTCATTTTTGCGAGATGACGTCACATTGACAAGTGCATTGCGATCGATAGATCGTTTAAATACTGTTGTGTGAGATTTAACAAACGACAAAACAAAAACAAAAGTTTGTATGTAGTATACAGCTATCCAGCTGTTTGATATAGCAAATAATTTCATTTTGTTGTATTTTGAAGACCTTATAATATGTGTGACGTCATAGTAAACATTTCCCGTACAAATTAGGCCCCGTCTCCTTACTGTAACCTTAACTGTGCTGCGAATCTACATGTTTTATTTGGAAATTTGATAATAGACTACGAAAGGTTTAAATACATGTACCACAGTACATGGTCATTTCAGTAATTACGAGTAGTGCTTGTCATTCAGTTATTTTTATTAGCACGCTTATATCAACAGCTAATAACCTGCTAAAAGAAAAAGGGTTTTTAAAATCCAACGCTACATAGTTCATCAATCAAAAAGGGTGGGCCATAAGTTTTGATTACCCGTGCGTAACTAATGTTACCGCGCACGGTGTATTTGTTTCCTGCATTACCATGCAAATTATAGTTTTTATCGACATTTTGATTTTAAAAAAAATCATTCAAATAACTATCGAACTTACTGAAGATTTGAAAGGATATTATTTTTATTTCGTCGACCTACATTTACACATTTATTACCGTCCAGTGGTTTTCGTCGCGTTGTTTTGAAGATCTTGGGATGTACATGCACTCATTGTAACAGGTCGAGGAAACTATTTTCTGTGACGTCAGAATAAATTTACATGTTAAGTGAGGAACCAACGTGACCGACTAATCGACCAATCAGCTCAATGAGTTGCATTATGGTCTTCTACAAAAATACTACACGTGTGTTTCGAAAAGCCATTTTTTAAATCGCTCTCGGAAAGACGTGATGCATTTTTCCAAGCATTTTACACACTTAATATAATATGTACATTATTATCTACTAATCCCATGCTAACATTTACATACAAATGATTAACAATGATAAAAACTAGGGTATTCCCCACTCCATTGTACAAGTCCGTTTGTTTACAGCTTAATTTTCCCATGCTGTACTGTCAGTGGAAAATCAATTTCACGTGGCTATTCATCGGTAAGAAATACCCCAACTCTGAGGTGTGCTCACGTATTGACAATGTTTACAACGCATACAACTTCGAAACATACATTATGCTATAATCAATACACGTTCTATATATGATCAATGCACCTGAGAATTAATCTGTTAATATAGAGGTAAATTAAAAAAAAAGTGCAACTCTAGCCCTTTTTGTAAATGCAGTTACAAATAACTGAGCAACAATTAACTAATTCATGATGAGCGAGTTACATGGCAAATTAACGCTTATCAAGTACTGGAGTCCTTTATTTTTTTACTTATAGTGCCTTTGTGAGCGGTATTTCAAAGTACTATTTAACAACGAAAACTGACTTTGTTTGTTAATGTGAGCATGAGAATTCTTGAATAGTACCTATTCTTCGTATTTTTCTCAAACACGTTTCAAAAAATTGTAAATTCACTTTCCAGCAGTCATTTGAAATCGCATCCTAAATTTCCCTTAACCCACGTGTTTGAAATAAAAATAAACATGTAGTAGACCATCATGCTTTTCGGCTCATTCATTGGATTGGACCATTGTTTGCTGTGAGCACCTTTGTGCGCACTGACAACAATATCCGTATAAGGTAGTTTCCTCGACCTGTGTATTAGCATACAGAACAGTCATTTGACGTTTATGGTCAAGGACTTTTGATAATTGCACCTGATTTAAGGGGGATGTACGGCCAACTTTAGTGCAGTGAGAACAAAATGTAAACATTTCTTCAAATGGCTAAAGTACATTATACTTTGATCAAATTTTAAACCCTTATGATACCGATACAAAAAATATGCATAACCGAATGCATGTTGTGAATATATAATCAATACTTTTGCAGAAAAATGCTTTTGATATGCTCCTTAGAACTGCGCAGCTAAAATAAAATACGAGGGCTTTTCCGCCACCCCTTTCGGGTAGATATTCTCGTAAGCCATTCTCGAAGTATCATATCAGGAATTTCCAACTTATGAACAATGCAGTTTTTTTTGTTTTTTAATGATAATTATAAATTTCATATTTGACTTTTTTTTAATTAAAGAGAACATAATGTCCACAATTGAAGTATTTTGCATTTTTAAAAAAAAATAAAGAATACCTTTGTATGTCCACTTAGAGAAGACAGAGCCCTGACGTTCATCTGATTCGCTACTAACGACATCTTTGAAAGCTTTACTCATGTCCATCACCAGAATGTAAAATGCCTCGGATCTCATATAGATCTGATGACATGCATAGTAAGAAAATTGTCCAGCAAAATCAATCATACTGACACTAGTTTCATTTTCTTTTGCATCCAGTATTTCTTTCATTGCAGCTCGTGTAAGTGGTAGATCATCTGTTTCATCTTTATTCCGACCAAGTGCCGTGTTTGGCATTGGGCTATTCGTTGATTTTTTTTCATCACTTTGTTCCATCGTTTGAAGTGCAGACATTGGAATCCTGATCAGTCGTTTATTTGAGGCACCATCTCTGAATACTACAATGTATCAATGGTATATAACAACACCAACAAAAGCAAACAAATGAAAAATCAAAATTATATATCAATATAAAGTATTTAAAAGTGATTTTATGTATCTTCAGAACAGTAGCTAATAATAACAGTAATCAAGCTCAAAGTCCATTTCATTAATACAAATTCAAAGCGGAGCAATCACAGACATTCAGAAACAGTAGAGGTGAGTTATATGGCATGAGCATTTCCTGTCAACCTGTTATAATTCCTCCTTGTCTGACATGGAAGTGTTCTGTTATATCGTCTTCGTGTTTTTTCCTACTTTTGTATTCTTAACACAAATGGAGATAATGAAAGTCCAAAAAACAATACAAAATTGGAGGATAGCAAACACGGACCAACAAAATATGAGAGGTGGAATCAGGTTCCATAGACGGGTAAGCATCCCCTGCTGAGCGGCCACACCCGCCATGTGCTCCTGGTCATGATCGGAAAATAACGGGAAACTAGTCGTCAATTCAGTGTTTAAATAATGGACTAAAGAAAAGAATGAAAAATGTGATTATTTAACTTAATGATCAATTGAATTTGCTGACAAGGTCATTGTATCGACCATAGGACTTACAAAATGATGACTTTAAATGAGACTGCTGATATCATTGTTTCATCAACCTTTTCGTCAATAATTTACCTCGTTTCAGAAATTGTTCATATGTAGAGTATCGAATCAACTGAGATACATGAAATCTGTATACAGGCGATAAAGGTTTGTTGCTGCCTAGGTAAGAGTAGTTGATAATAGAAAAGATGAAGCCATCGTGTTTATCATAGAGCTTGGTTGTTAGATTACCATGTAAGTCTTCTTCATATAAATTATACAAGTATGTAACAGATGTATACATGTAAGACTCTGTAGTATCTTTGTGTGCAATCAACAAAGATATAGGTGATTTTTGATTCATTGTAAACCAATCTAAAGAGTTTAATTTTTTTTAGAAACTCAAAGGGCCAAATAAGGTCATAGGAGAACCTTGTTCTTTACGAGTTCCATTTTCATTGAAAAAGCAGATGTCAATGATATCGAAAAGCCTGGACTTTAATTCATCATACCTTCATCACCTGCATACGGAGTATATATATCTCAGTTGATGCGATACGCAAAAGCATGCTCTACGTATAAACAATTTCTAAAACGAGATAAATTATTGACAAGCAAGTTGTTGAAACAAGAATATCAGCAGTCTTGTTTAAAGTCATCATTTCGTAAGTTCTTAGTTCTATGGTCAATAAAATGACCTTTGGCAGCAAATGCAATTTAGCTAATGCAATCAAGATCTGTTGATGAAGATATATTTTTTCTACATTTCTTTTAAAGACTGGCAGACTTGGGGCACATCTTATATTTAAAGGTAAACTGTTCCAAATATGAACTCCGGAATATTGGAGTGAATTTTTCAACAAATTTGTTCGGTGTTTTGGTAGTTGAAGGTCAAAATTAGATTCTGAACGTAAAGTATAGGCATTAAAAGTTTGAAAAACTAATGAATCTTGCAGGTAAGAAGGGCTCTGATTGTTAAATATATTGTACAACAAGATACATTTATGCAAAGTTACTAAATTAAAAAACAAATAGCCACCCTAATTTTTCAAATAATGCCTTAGATGGAGCACCAGGGGCAGCATCAAGTAAAATTCTCGCGGCCCGTTTTTGGAGCTATGCATTCTCTCCATGTAACTACCTGGTTCATTACCCCTGATAGTCAAACAATAATTAATAGTAGGTAGGATTAAGGCATTGTAAAACAGTTTTCTAGTTTTCAAAGGAAGAAATTTCTTGATTTTCCGCAAAGTAAATAATTTATATGTTACAGATTTGCAGACCTAGTCTACATGGTCATGAAAAATTAGCGTTTGATCTATATGTACCCCAAGTAGTTTTTCTGCTTCAACATTGTTAAGGGGTTTTCCAAAGATATGTCAACTGAGATCTGGAATATTCAATTTCGATTTCCTTTGTTTAGTAGCCATCAGCATAGATTTTGTTATGTCAACATTTAGAGCCATTTGATTTTCTAACCACCATTTTTCAATATTTACTAAATCAGAATCCAGAGCTGTTTCAAAACTAAATAAATTATTCTCATAAATATGCAGATTTGCATCATCAGCAAACATATGTATGCCCTTGCGATATTGAAATCTGTTAATAACCAACATTAAGTACAAGTATTATGCATTTATCAAGTGTCTGTCCATCGATGGGACCAAACTTCATACAGTACAGAGTATGATATACTAGTATACAGTTGTTGACTGGGGTAGAGGGAAACAATCGATCTGTTGGACAGGAGTGCAAGCTGTTGCCCAAGGCCGTAGGCCGCGGGCAACAGCTTGCACTCAGGTCAAACAGGTCGACTGTTTCCCGAGACCCCTGCGTCTTCAGGCAATCATTACAGAGACGCAAGTAAAAATGCAACGATCAAGGGCAGCGAAAAAAATCAAATATTGAGTATATTTAAGTTGCTTCAAAACATGTAAAATGTAAATATAAGGCATGTTTTTAAGTTTAGTGTGAATTATTGGTGTGTGAATCACACAGACTTACACGTAGGCATATTTTTTATGAAGTGCGCTAGAGCACTTCATGAAAAATACGCCTACTTGATACGTGACAAGTCTGTGTGATTCACACACCAAAAATTCACACAAAACTTAAAAACATTCGTTAAATAAAATAGCTATTTCGTTAGATTTTGTTCATGAGCTTCATATCACATTCAACTACAAAATGCCGGATGCTCACTTCAGCAGTTTTCCTACATGATAAAGGATCACTTCATTATAAATAAGGAGTTGACCTATAGGACCGGGCTTGGTTTTTTTCTCTACACAAATCTTAGCAATTTCCGTTCTGATTAATGGCATTAGGCTGAATACATATAACAATTTGTTTTCCCTAGATCTTTTTTCCAGCAAGAGGTATGAGGAACCCTTAATTTCATTGATTTTCTGAGTTTGTGTTATCTCAAAATGTAATAATTGATATTTGTCTTAACTTCTCAATGTGCAAAATGGTAATGTTTACTGCCTCTGAAATTCTATTCTGTATGTCTAGGCAATGTTATTCGTGAATGAAGTAAAATATTCCATTAATGTGTGCAAATTATATAGGCCTAAATCAAATCCGAGGAGGACAGATGTATGTAGTCAAAATCAATGTTATTAAATTCTAAGGAATGTATACAATTGACATTCATCACAGCTCAATGCTGCGAAGAGTACCTGTATTGAGTAACACAGAGTGAGTTATTCTTGTTCTCGGAGAAAGTGAGGTTTGTTCCGCCTGACTGACAACTGTACATTGGATTTCAACGATTTGATATCTCTTTAGTGTTCCTTATATCAAGAATGGGTATGCATAAAGGATATATAATTGAAGGAAAATACACAAGGCTATAAAAAATATATTAAAATAGTCTTTGAAAAGGCGAAAATTTAAAACTTTAAAAGTGTGGAATAAGGCGGATTCGAACCCCCGACTGTAAAATGTTGGTTAGCATGGTATAATAGTCAGCACATACTGTGGTTTCATCAATATTCGTTGATCACCAATTTTCGTGTATTTCGTTGTTGAGCAGATCCACGAATTCAAATGTTCATTGAAATACGAAATATGACATTCATTTGTATTGGCAATTCTTTTGTCCACGAAATTACGTATCCTCGAAAACGTCTGTTTTACAAAATCCACGAAAATTGATGCCAACGAAAATTGATGAAACCACAGTATTTCAACTGAGCAAGTCTGACTATAACTCTTATAGGTATTAATTTGAAGCAGATTATAAAAATCAGATTTCCTTATTTTTTGTAAGTTTTTTTGTGAATTTCGACCCTAGGGCAGGGGATGCCCCTAAAAACATCCTATCTTAAATTCATCCTTACATCCAAACCTATCAAAATATCACAATTTTATTTAGGGGCAGGCCTGCCCTGAAGTACTTCTAGGCCAAAATTCATGCAAAAATCAACGCTTTATCGGACAAAATGTCGTTTAGGCCAAATTTGGAGGTTTATTGTAAAGTTGTAAATAATAAATTTTAGGTATAAAACACAAATTTTAAAAATTTAGATATATATAAACAGTAGAAAACAACAAATATAGATTAATTTTTCAATGTCACTTTTTCCGGGAAATTGTTCTCTCCTATAGGTCAATTCTTTTGTTAAAGCGAATACATCCTTTTCCAAATCAGTTTTTTTTTCTTCTTTTACCTCACATATGATTTTGAAAATCATCATAACAAATAAATCTCCATATCTGACCGAAAAAATGTTTATTATCATTACGCCCGGTTACAAGTTTAATTTGTTTACTAAAATAGATGAATAAATAAAATTAAAAATAGTTCTTACCAATCATTTTTTTTTATTTTTTACAAGAAATATGTGTTCGTAGACTTGAAGTCCCCTAGTTGATTTTATTTCCTTTATTTCCTCAAGACTTTTCCTCAGAAGTCTATATAAAAGTGTCGTTTTTCCAGCTCCAGCACATCCTACCACGATTCCTCGAGCATGACGAACTGCTGTAGTTCCTTTTTTCATATATGCCATACATTTTTGTGGTGGGATTGTTTCTAATATTGATCTAGTTTTGTCCCAAATATCTGATAGTTCATGACCTTTATGTCCACCACTAAAAATGCATGTAGGACAAACAGGAATGTCACATTTAACACAGTAGAGTTCACAATGTTTATTGGTGTGGTTTGCACATTTAGGGACTATATGAGAAGTTGTTGTTCTGTGTGTGTATGGTCCAACGTTGTGTCTTTTTGAAGAATCGGACAAATGCTCCAATACACAGGCTTTACACAGGTTAATCTGACAAAGTTCACAATGGGATTGCACTACAGCTCTCTGACACAAGTCACAGAGAGGGAGAACTTCAAGAGGATCCATGATACACAGACTGTAAAGAAAATTAAACAAGACGTGTTTGTGAAACGCTATGTCCTCAGTACCCCCTTGCTTGTCGTAAAAGGCGACTAAATGGGGCGGTTCTTCGGATGAGACCGTATAAACCGAGGCCCCGTGTCACAGCAGGTGTGGCAGGATAAAGATCCCTCCCTGCTCAAAGGCCGTAAGTGCCGAGCATAGGCCTAAATTTTGCAGCCCTTCACCGGCAATGGTGACGTCTCCATATCAGTGAAATATTCTGGAGAGGGACGTTAAACAGTATACAATCAATTAATCAATCTCATATAAGACATTATACAAGAAAATGACTACATTCAGCTATTTTTGAATGTCTCTCACGTAAAAACAAATTTTTTAGCAGTAGACAAAAAGGGCTAAGAATACTTTTGGCACTAGTTTGGGTAGTCTTCCGAATAAATGCAACTGTTGATCAATAAAACATCTTCTTATCCATGCCATACATTGAGTATTGATTCTAAGTTATGGGATAAACAGAGGTCACAGGAAGGTCAGAAACTATGTCAATTTCCGAATTTTCTCGTTGTATGCAATTTTCGTCGATTTAGCGCCACATTACGTTTCACAAAAACATAGACCTCAAAATTTCAGATCTCTAGAGTTTATATATTTCATACTAATATTAACATTTCCAATGCTTTTTTCCGATATAGAATTACAAATAGTTAATGTACTTGATTTCTTCATAAATGAATTGTTTCATCAATAGGCGAGGGAAAAAAACAAGAGGCCCATG
This sequence comes from Saccostrea glomerata, assembly GCA_003671525.1. Taxonomy (NCBI): domain Eukaryota; kingdom Metazoa; phylum Mollusca; class Bivalvia; order Ostreida; family Ostreidae; genus Saccostrea; species Saccostrea glomerata. The sequence goes on along the minus strand of PRKT01000508.1, from coordinate 146,939 downwards.
GGCCACATCGCTCACCTGAGTAATTTGGGTGATGCAGTTCTTAACCAGATTCCCCCTCTTGCTTTACCTATCATGCCCACTACCCCCTTCCCTTTCATGATTTTAAAACTATAAAATCTACACAATTCCAGGATGCTTCCACATAAGTTTCAGTTTCCCTGGCTCAGTGGTTCATTAGAAGAAGATTTTTAAAGATTTGTTCTATATATTTCTATGTAAAACTTGGAATCTCTATTTTGGCCCTGCCCTACCCCCGGGGGTCATGATATTAACAATGTAATATCTACACTACCCAAGGATGCTTCCACATAAGTTTCAGCTTTCCTGGCTCAGTGGTTCTTGAGTAGAAGATTTCTAAAGCTTTGTTCTATATATTTCTATGTAAAACTTGGATTCCCTATTGTGGCCCCGCCCTACCACCGGGGGTCATGATTTTAACAATTTAATATCTACACTACCTAAGGATGCTTCAACATATGTTTCAGCTTTCCTGTCTCAGTGGTTCTTGAGAGAAGATTTTTAAAGATTTGTTCTATATATTTCTATGTAAAACTTGGATTCTCTATTGTGGCCCCGCCCTACCCTCGGGGGTCATGATTTTAACAATTTAATATCTACACTACCCAAGGATGCTTCAACATAAGTTTCAGCTTTCCTGGCTCACTGGTTCTTGAGAAGAAGATTTTTAAAGCTTTGTTTTAAATATTTTTATGTAAAACTTGGATTCCCTATTGTGACCCCGCCCTACCACCGGGGGTCATGATTTTAACAATTTTATATCTACACTACGCAAGGATGCTTCCACATAAGTTTCAGCTTTCCTGGCCCAGTGGTTCTTGAGAAGATTGATTGATTGATTGTATATTGTTTAACGTCCCTCTTGAGAATTTTTCACTCATATGGAGACGTCACCGTATGCCGGTGAAGGGCTTCAAATTTAGACCTATACTCGGCACTCAGGGCCATTGCGCATTGAGGGTTCTTTATCGTGCCAGCGCCTACCGTGACACGGGACCTATGTTTTTAAGGTCATATCCGAAAGACCCGTGACTTTCACTTCTAATGCCGAGCGCTTGGCGAAGGAACAATCACTACCTATTTTTACGTCTTAGGTTTGACGCGGTGCCGGGAACGAGAATCGAACCCGGACCTCCCGATCACGAAGCGAACGCTCTACCACTAGGCTACCGTGAACGGTGGTTCTTGAGAAGAAGATTTTTAAAGATTTGCTCTATATATTTCTATGTAAAACTTGGATTCCCTATTGTGGCCCCGCCCTACCCCGGGGGTCATGATTTTAATAATTTAATATCTACACTACCCAAGGATGCTTCCACACAAGTTTCAGCTTTCCTGGCCCAGTGGTTCTTGAGAAGAAGATTTTTTAGTGACCCCATCCTATTTTTGTCTTTTCTTTATTATCCCCCTTGTAAGGGATCTTGGCCCTTCATTTTTACAATTTAAACTCCCCTTCACTCAAGGATCATTTGTACTAAGTTTGGTTAAAATTGGCGCATTGGTTCTTGAGAAGAAGTCGAAAATGTGAAAAGTTTACAGACGGACGGACAGACGGACGGACGGACGACGGACAAAATGTGATCAGAAAAGCTCACTAGAGCCCTAGGCTCAGGTGAGCTAAAAACACGTACAAGGCGGGAGAAATAGAGACAAGAAACGGGGCTTGTAGCACGTGAATTGGCAGATTTAAGGGTATGTAAACATAACAAGCGAAAAACATATTGACGCAAACGTCAAGAATCGGCTGCAAACCAAAGAAATAGATTCTGTCATGAAACAATTAGAAGTGAATTCTTATATCTATCTGTTAATATCTCCTTTATATATTAAACACTTGAATGCGACATTCTGGAATTTTCTTCAGTACAAAGTATATTGCATTGTATAAGCAACTTACCAGGTCCGGTCCAAAGACTATTTCTACCTACATAGCTATTAATACCTACGTAGGTATTTAAACCTACCCAAAATAGCTATTCTTACCTATTTTTAGCTACTTTTTGCTTTACTTGCATTTTACGGCGCAACATGGTGATCAATAAATTTCTTGATACAGTGACACTGATGATGGATATGACAAAAATTTTCCAAAAAATGATGACTTCGAATATTATCTATTTTGCCTAGAAACTTATGTAAAATTGACGATTCAGGAAGTACTCAATTTTTTGGCTTAAAATTGTCGTTATCATCATTAGTGTGATTATATTTTTAAAAAATGTGCTATTCACTATGTTGCGCCGTTCTGTCTTTTCGGCACATTTAATGTAGATGATTCAAAAAGTAGGTAAAAATAGCTACTCTGGGTAGGTTTAAATACCTACATAGCTATTAATAGCTACGTAGGTAGAAATAGTCTTTGGACTGGACGTACGTACTTATAGTCCTTTGCGTCCCCGCACTCAGTTTAATTGGTACAGACGAACTCTGGCGGAAGTTTGATGTTTAAGTAGCTTTTTTTTTTTCATTTGACCATTAAAACTAACGTTAAATCTTATAAAGTTAGAGATTCTGATTTTAATAAAACGTAATGATTATATGGGCTCTTCAATCGCTCAGAGGATGTTAAAACACCTAAACTCCCTCTAGATCCGCCACTACATTTCTTCTCTATCTTGTGTTGGTTTGAGATATAGCGGGAAAGGGCTTGGTATATTGTAAAACACGCTTTATTCTTGTCTGATGAAAAAAAATCTCATAATATTCTGTCTAATGATAAATTAAGATTTAAGCATATTTTTTAACATTTTCCGTATTAAATGTACATTTATATTTACACGTCATTTTGAATTATATATACAACAAATCTTGTTGAAGTAGAGAAAGTAACTTTGTTTATATATGTATACAACGCAAATGTACAGTTGAATGCTTATTTCAAATATCAAAATTCACAGTTTATCTTTTTTCCCTCTAGAATTTTCCAAAATATTTCCTTTTGTCTAAAACGAAAGTACTTTTTCTAATGAATATAAAACATAAACAATGTTGTCTTACGGTAAATATGATGGAGAAAAAAATATCAGATTAACAAATTTATAGTTCGATATCGAGTTAATCACACACCAATCACACAAATTTCTTCGTATACTTACAGAATGAATGGGCTGATAGGGGTTCCTCATTCCTTGACATGAGCTTCCGTCAGTGACAGGTGGTTTCACCCCAATAACATGTTCGACCCAAGGAGTGTCGTACCGCGTTGTTTCGACCCATTTTTATATAATTATGGTTATTTATGTAACTTATATATTTTTCGGAATAATGGATATGATTTTATTAGATTATGGCAATAGCCGTACATAACTGCATTACATATTAGCCATATAATGTAATTATGCAGATGGTGCAACCGTCAGAGGTTTAATCTTTAGAAAGTAAAACAATTAAGTATGTCAGATTGTATTTCAGAAAATAATACTCGTAGCATTGTTAAATAATTGTCTAAATTTCTAAAATTTTCTTCCAAAGGTTATTTCAAAGAACATACATGCACCACGTGAATCTTATTGACCTGTTTTATTTGACGGGATTAAAAATATTGCTGACGGAATGGACATATGAAGTTAAGTACAAGATATTACATGTACAATTCATGTTGAAATATAAATCTACAAAAATATAATATTTTGGTATGTTGAAAACCAATGCCAATTTTGTATCTGCATATTGATTTTGTTCTGTTTTCAGGATAAAGTTTATTTAAATTGTTTCACATTCAGAATTTAAGATAAGGTTAACATGTAATACATCCTTTTCGTGTAAAATTTTAGCGGTGTATTTTATTCTGACCGTTCGAATACATAGTCTAAAAATACATTTAAAAAAATCCCATTTTTGTGAATCTCAAGTTAAGGTTTTCAATCCCTAATGGGACCTAATTCTCTACCCTTAAATGTACATTAAGTTCATAAAACACTGATTTTATATTAAAGCATTTTATAGTAAAAAAGGATTGTCCACGAGAAGTTTTCAAAAAGTTCATTAATTAAGCAGTAGTTAATTAACAAAGATTGCATTGAAGTCTATGGGGAAAAGCGTTTTCTCAAAATAAAAATTAAAATAATTTGAATTTTTTCCGTTATTTCCTGATTATGACAACGAGCACACGGCGGGTGTGACCGGTCGGCAGGGGATGCTCACTCCTCCATGGCACCTGATCCCACCTCTGATGTTTCGGAGGTCCGTGTTTGCTCTGCTCTTATTTTGTATATTTGTTTAATGGACGGTGAGATTGAATACTGTTCGTTATTTGGCAGGCAGTTCGTTATTTCCATATCCTTCTTCTTGAATATCAATAAATCCTATGGTGGAAAGATGCATTGAAATATTAAAAATAGAATGATAATTGAAAACAATTTTTTTACCAGCTAATTTTTTTTAATTGATATTTTTTAATTAATTAAAAAAGGGGAGATAACTCTTACCAAAATTCAAGGTCAGGAATTAGGACACATCCCACTTAACATACTTACATTAATAAATGGGAAGTATGTCTAAATAAACTGAGTATTCAGTGCCTACAAATCTGTTATTGTTTTCAATTTCGTTAAATTTTTTCCTATTAGGGATTGAAGACCTTAAGGGGGATGTACAAGCCATATTGGATCAAGTTTGGTGTAAAATAGGAAATGCCAAGAATTGACTTAATACTCTACTAAATTAGCCCAAAGTTAGTCAAAGTGCTTATGCACTCATTACCTACTGTTAAAGACTAAAATTAGAACATATTAAGTTTATTTTGTTTTAATTACGAGGAAATTAATTACGTTAGAACTGCACAGCTATAGCATTCACGAGATGACAAATATATTGAAAATGATGTCGGTTCGATTTATTGATAATACGGCTACAACCATTTGTTTCGCTTTGTTTTTTTTTTCGAAAAAAGTTGCATTAAAACAATAAATACGCTTCATTTTGCTATGATGCGCGAAATATTCCGCATGGAAACTATAGTCGGCCCCTTTAAAGATTGTTATGTCCCTCCATATTAAGAAGAGGTCTGGAAAACAACGTTCTTTGCTAAAAATAGACACGTAGAGAGAACATTAAAGTACAGTTTGCATATTTTTCTGGATTTTGTAAGGCTCTGCTGAATTCTGTAGCTGCGCAGTTCTTAAGAGCACATCAAAAGCATTTTTCTGCAAAAGTATAGATTATACATGCAAAACATGCATTTAGTTATGCATATTTATAGTATCTTTATCATAAGGACTTCAAAAAAGGTCAAAATATAATGTATTTTAACTATTCGAAGACTTGTTTACATTTTTTTCACACTGCACTAAAGGTAAAATTTGATATCGTTTCAAAACCCCGGGTAAGGCATGCCGATTTTTGTCTACGAACATGTAATAAGTTTACATTTAGAATATCTTGAAAAAATTATCAGTAGGTAAGGTACATTGTGTATGTCCTTAAAGTGAAATTTATGAGAATGGCTGTCTGCTGTATAAATATCGGTTTCAGTTATACAATGTAATACCTTGATGATAACCGAGGTGGCATGATGAAAATTCATTTTGATCCGACGTCGTTACATGTACTGGCCAACGTCTCCGTTATTGTTGGTTAGAAACCTTTTAGGTTACTCTAAAGTTTTATAAACGAAAAAAAAATTTTAATTAAAACTTAAAAACAAACTGAACAGCAACACGATGTTGCCTTTATATTCACGTATGCAATTCAATTACTAGACCCAATGTAATTACTGTCTGCAAAACAATGTACTAGCAATTTGAGCGCAAAATCAGAAATGAACACATCTGGCTAATTTCAATAATGTATGCCTGGCCGCATAGTCATAATATTTTCGCATTATATGTTCTCATGCGTTTTTTTTCCTTTCAGTGTAGTAACATGTATGCCATTGGATGCTTTTTTTTGTTCAAAAATCTTCTAAATCATTTTTTTTAGAATTATACATTACATTGTTATGCCATTTCAGCATATTTACACTGATACTGAAAGTCTCGAGATAATAAGACATTTGTAATAAGGACGACTTACTAATTATATTCTTCATAGTTTTTTGCACACCAAGAAAGATAATTCTTTTTAATCTTTGACCTATTTCATTCTCTAAACTTATGTAGAGAAAAGAAAGTTTCGATAGAGTTTTTTATGCCTATCGTTTTTATGATCTTTATTGTTTTGGCCAAACCCTTCAACCTCTGATCATTAGGCCAGGAATTTCACAATGATGGACTGCTACGTGATGTCAAAAGAGTAAAAAGATCTTTAAAGAAATCATTATTCCCAACCCCATTAGTCCTTAGCGAAGAGGGACATTCAATCTTACAATGTTTGTACCCTTTTACCAACCGACTCTAAATGCCAAAATTGGTCTTTTTGCGGTTAATGAAAGAAAGAAGATGAAATGTATTGGTGTTAAAATGGGATATTCTTTGTGTGACTGCATTTTGCCTATAGACATCTTTGGATATTGCAGTAAGAGTAACGTACATTTCTAACAACATTTTTGAATGAACTCATACCCTACTTAAACAATTTGTCCTTGGTCCGTGTGTTAAAATAAGATGAAAAGAAAACTTGTAACAAAATCTTCAAAAACTTTTTTTTCAAACGTACTTGATAGAAAAGTTGTTTACCGTTATCTTTAACTTCAACTTCTTTGAAAAATTATAGAGGCATTTCCGTCCTTATATTGAGATGGGTGGGAAAACAATTGTGCATTGTGTTTCTGATAGTTGTGGTATTAAGGATTTATGTTCTTTATTCTTTTATTAAGTGGTGTCGGCTAACAAATTTTAAAAAATGAAGTGATCTTTAAAGTGTCCTTGTGTTGACCTTGGATGGTCAGTTTTATTTTGCTGAATGTTTCATATTACGTATTACCGAAGGCAATGTAGGATACAAAAGAATTTAAAAGCCCCAAACCTTCCATGGTCGAGTAAGCATTTTTACTACGTTTTTGTACAATAACAAGAATGTTACACCCCTAATGGTCTTATATTTAATGAAACAGTTCTGTACTTGTTTAATGTTGTATATTTAGACATAATTCTTATTTAATAATTCAGTTTCTTACAGAGGAATATGTCCTTATTCACAGATTAGTACTGTTTGTATTTTTTCTCAGTCTCTGGAATTTGCGGAGAACGGATGTAATTCTAATGTGTGGCCACGATTCACCCTCACGGGCACGTGTTTCGGTAATCATGTATTTTCCCTATAATTTAATAATAACACTAGGTATCCAACTCCTTCTATCATGGAATAAACTATCTTCCAGAATCACACTCTCAAACACTTTCAAAAGCAAAGCACTGATAAAACTGTTTATAACCATTATTTGCAATAATCTAAAACAACCAAATATGAAATTCCTAGATATATTTATTTCATCTCCTTATACTCTGCTATCCGAATGGAAAAGTAAATTGACACCATGGAATCTGATTTTCTATGAATATATGAAACATGTAGATATGTATCTTTTTAAATCCGCCACTGGGTTACGTGGAAGAATAGGTAAACTAAAAACGGGTTTATTAAGCCAAAGATGTTTTTCTGGAGGACAGCCTGAACGTTTTAAAACTCTTAGCTAAATCTAAGCGTATTTTTATCTTAAATCAGTATAAATTTTATTATATCAAAATACGTCCTCTGAATTTTAGAAAACTTATTACAAGGTTTTCCTAAAAAGAAATTTGCAGATATAATCATGGTGTACATAAACAATAATTTGTAAAAATCTCGGAAATGTTCCAAATTTAGCAAACATATTCATTTGAGATTTTTGTTTTTGAAATTTTTAGACACAAGCTTGCATATCTAAAAGTATATTTACAACAGACTTATGTGATTAAAAAAATGTAGTATTTCTGCTGGTTTTTTTTGGCTTAAGTTTATAATACAGTGGTCTGATCTTTAAAAAATGTATGTGTTGATCTCAGATGTTTATTCGGATTTTATCTTCCTTGGTGTATCATATTTCACCCAACTTATGGCTATGTCTGACACATTAATATTTGAAAGCGCCACCTTTCTATGCTCGAGTAAGCAATTCAGGAGCATCCGTGTCGCGATAAATGCTACGGGGAAGAAAACAAATCACTGATATATGGCTCTAAGTTCTAATTATGCTGTATATTCCATATATCATGTAAATACTGTGGATTGCTAATATTCGAGAAACCTTACCTTGGCGAATAGATTCATTGGCTCTATATAAGCGTGCTCTTCAGAGGAAAACTGTTTTTCTAATTATATAGTTTTTTTAACATCCCTGAAACAAATACTTAAGTTGAGTCTGCTTCAACAGGGTATAGTTCTTTTAATGCAAAGAAGCTAAAAAAAAATCAGGGTTCATTGTAGGTGACTTTCAAATCACACAGCAGGTTTGACAATGTGTTCTCGAGGTATCTATCAATGTAACTTTTTATAAATGTAAACATGAAACTTAATCATTTGGTTATTGAAGTTATATGATTCCCACATTGTGTGCCAGTATTTAATATTAAAACCAATTAGTACATCTTAATCTATAAAACGGTGTTTCCTCAAGAAATAGTTTTACCGTATTGCAGCACACCAATAAGCTAAGAGAGATTACTCTTTCAGAAACTGGGTCAATTTCATAAAACAAAAATCAAGAGAGGGATATAAGTATGAAATCTGAGATCCCCGGGCTCTACATATGATTTAAATTTGTTTTCCTATCTTCTGTTTGTAATAATACGCAATTACATTTTTTTCAGGAGGATACATATTGACATAATTTTGCAAAGTATGGACAATGTTTTTAAATTAATACATATTTTGTGAATCTAAATGTAAAAATGTAAATGTAAGCTTTTAGCAACAAGAGACGTCAATTGAATGTATGGGGTATGCGTGTATGTTTGACTGTAACAGTAAAAATAATATTTGATTACATCAAATTTTCTTGTGTTTTTCTGTTTAATGAGATGTTTTATGTAGATTAAAAACATGCTCAGATAAAATCAATAATAATAAATTTAGAGAATAAGTAGGGATGTACCTTAAATTTGTTTTTCTATCTTCCTCTTTGTAATAAGACGCAATAATAGCTTTTAATTATTTATTGAACTATTAGTATAAAGCAATTGAAACAAAATGAAATGAAATGCACTAAAATATAATAACTTGCTGGTTAAAATCAAATTCAAAATGAAATTATTATACAAGTACTCCAAAGAAATAGATCTAGTAATTATATAACAAATGGAACAATGCATGAAAAACATATCTGTTAGTAAGTAAAATGTTAAGTTACAAAATATCTGGTCCATGCAAAATGCTGCTAGAATCCAAGGTCAGATCTAGTGTTACAGAAATGATTACCTGTTTGGTTTTTTTTTTATTATTCTCAGACCATTCAATCATATATAAGGTACAAGAACAAAATTATATACATGTATCTACAAAATACAAGCTTAAAATTTTCATATGACATCAATACATCTTATCATAAAGTTTCTTTGTAATGAGGACTGATATACACTCCAAAACAAACTGAAATTCATCACACAAAGTATTTTTTGCTATATATTATACAAAAATACTGAAAGATCTGCCCGTATTTTGTCTACCAATTTCGATTGGACGTTCGTGGTGGTTACAAGTTCTAAATTTTGATAATTTTATCTTAAATTTCTCGGCATTGTTGATAAAAATCCTGTAATTTAAACATTCAGATGAATTTGATATGTTCATATGCCAGTCTTGTAAAAATTGAATTAGAACTTTTCTTTCGCAGCGGATTTTAAAGCTCTACTGAAGTCTTTTAAATGCCAAATCGGAGTCATCCATATTAGTTTTCGATAACCCTACTATCTGCTAACAAGGTATCACCCCATTGAGTGGTCACGCACGACTGATTTAGTCAGTCGGTTTCATTCGAATAGGATACTCGCCAAGGCCTTTTTGTAAAATTTTTATTCAATAAAATAATATAGCCGAAGTATCTCAAATTCTGAGATAAAATAAATGCTTTTGAAAGCATCTTTGGTGTTGAGCAACGCTGATAACACGCAGAACTTTACATAGTCACAGAAGTTGGTACTTGTGCAGCTGCAGTCCACGTGCACTATAAAAAGCTGAAGTTCCTGGTTGTAAATATCCGAGACTATAAATATCCAAGACAAGGCCGAAGGTAAGATAAACGAGCATAAAAACAAAAGCACCTAAAAAATAAATTACTAACCAAAAAATATATTTACTTCGTAAAAAGTTTGCAATGTGACAGGACCTCAGCTGACCGACCGACGACACGTCTGCATTCAGCACGATTTGACCGTGTTATGTCTTGCCCATGCGCAAAGGAAAGACTTGAATGAAAATGAAAGTAGATCCTAAAGCACATGTGTAAACACAGGTGAGCAATTATTATAGCTGTTCACGAAAAAAAGTGACAATAAGTAAGTACAGTTGTTGGCGAATTGTAAAATCAAATCGTTTTATATTGCTTTAGAGTGTCAGCAGTATGAACATCGACATTTCGGACAATGCCAGTTAGTGTGACGATGATGAAACCGAGCACCTGGAGCACATCATGAACATGTAAGCAGGTAAGTACTAACTAGAATGCAAAAATGAAAAGTATTAAAGCATCTGTGCACTGCTAATCTTCAAGTAAGTAATATTCATTTATCTTTTCTGATTAACTCATTTATTCCCTTTAATGCATAAAGTGAGATAGGTGCATTGCAGACTTGATCAGCTGCATATGATAATATTTACACATGCTGTATTTGCATTCAGTTATGGCAAAACCCAATCTATTTTACAATTGTCACAAAATTAGTTTTGGGATGTGTTTGTAATTTTTTTTTTATAATTGAAGAAATCAGAATAATTAATTATTTGATTTGTCTTATATGAATATTGCAGTAATATCAAGCTGTCATTATCTTTTAAACAAACAGGATACTAATGAAATAAATGAAATCATGAACGAGATGCTATGTTTGGATCTTCTGGTTATAAGGATGATGACAATGGTGAAAGTGATGAAGAAGAGGTGGCCGGCTAGGGGCGATGAATATAAGATGTGGAAAGATATATCAAGGTATGTGAATTGCACAGGCTGATTGATTGATTTCAATTAATGATTGATTGATTGTATATTTTTTGACGTCCATGTCAAAAATTTTCACTCATATGGAGACGCCGAGACATGCTTGGGAAGAGTTGCAAATTTTGTCCTAGGTCTATTTAGCAGGGAGGGATCTTTTTCATGCAGCACCTACTGCGATACAGGACCTCATGAGTTTATACGGTCTCATCCAAAGGACCGGTATCCACGTCCTACAGTGGGATTAGAACCCGCCACGTAAGGATTGACTCCTTAGTTCACAACTTTCAGAAATGAATAGAAGAAAAAAGTGTGGTAAGTTTTAAATACTAGTAACTAATGTTTTTTTGAATGTCAGAATTAGTTGAAATATTGATAGCGTCTATGTGCTCCTTCTAGTTTAGGGAAACCTCCCAACCGCCACTTTCACACAAGAAGGTACTGGAACTCTCCTCCCTGCTTCAAGAGGACCATGCTGCCACAAAACAAAATCACATTTTCCTGGTTCCTGAAGGCAGAGGGTGCAAACAGGGGTTCAAAATTATTATGAAAACTCTTGTTCAGAATGATGAACCTCAAGCCACAAACACAGATTTCTAAGCTCTGGTTTTTTGGGATAATGGATGGAGATTGATTGATTGTATACTGTTTAACGTCCCTCTCAAAATATTTCACTGATATGGAGATGTATGCAATGAGATTGACAACAGCATAGGATGCGAGGATCTTAAAATACTTTTCATTCTCCATAGAAATACCATGCAATTTCTGAACTAGAGTTTTCATATTGTAATGAACCTTGGATATAAGATAAATGAAATCTGTTTCAGCCTCTACAGCTTTGTTCAAAACTTGATGCTTTTCATCCACTTGTGTTAAAATATCCTACAAGTATAGTAAAAAAATTTTTACTAGAATGAAAAAAGGAAATATATGAGATAAAATGTTATTAAATTTTTTTAATACATTAAAATGAAAATGATTTTGTTGTAATTTTAATTCTTTAACCGTTGAAAAAAAGATCATTGAAGCAGCATTAAAACTGGATAATATAATTTATTTTCATTACAGTACATACCTGCAATGTTGAATCCAACTGACTGCTCTCTCTGTTTTCAGCTGCTGCCTCTAGAAAATGATTTCTGCTTGGAAGTGTCCCCTGGTGACATTGATTGTGCTCTGACTAGCATAAGGATTGTAATGAGCTGACAACAGTAATTGTGAGATCTCCGAAATATATGTACCCGGTATACCAATTCTGATGTAGGAGGACCTTATCATAGAGGAAGGGTGAACATCGTAACATTATCAGATAGCCAACCTATGTATAGGATAAAAATCCATCATACTTCCTGTGTACTTGTGTTTATTTGAATGAACAGCAGGATTTTGGCAATTGGTACATGTACAACCTCTTCTCTTGCATGACAGGATTAACATATGCCTTTTTCCACAGGGAAAGTACCAGTAAATGTTAAATTTCATGATACATGTGCTTTATTTCTCATAGGATCTTTTTACTTCTAAAATTTATATTTAGTACTTTTATTTTCATTAACATATTACATTTTCAATAGCTTTCAATGTGTCAACACAATTGAAACATACAATATGTATATATGTATTCCTTGTTTAGATTTTGGTAACGTATGAAAAATAAAATATTTTTAATGGTTTGGAATTATTTATACATGTATATGTTTATGAAATCAATTTGTAAACAAATGTGCATGAAAATTTTATTTTGTTTCTGTTTTCAACTTTTGGAATTGAATTGTGAATAATTTTTATGAACGGACAGTATCACAATTTAATTAATTTTTAGTGGACAGTTTTCAATTTTTGTCAGTTACATGTACCTAACATTTTAATAATAATCAATTTTCAATTTATATGAAATTGTTTATGTACCGATAAAAAAATTGCTAAAAAATATTGTCAGCATCATTTATGGCTGAGAATATTTTTCATTGCCAAACTAGACTCATTGTTGATTCTTTGATACGTTTCTACTTCTGTAAAAAAGATAGAGAGAAAAGAAAAGAATGAATAAAATACATTTTATTTATAAACTTGTTTTTTTTTTAATTACTGGAATAAAACTATATTGTAACATTCAGGAAAAAATCCTATGAAGATTTGACTCATCAAAGATCTTTAGGAGCAGGGTTAATTGCACATATAATTTTCCAAACTACCTACTGAATATGTGCAAATAACTACTTTTCCTCTCAAAATGGTATTTCTTCCTAAACAGTCATAACTTCTATGAATGAGGCATATGTGTGATAAACAAATAAGAAATGTTATCATTTTTTTGTTCTTGACACACCTTTACATTCCAGAGTAGAAATGAAGAAAGGAATGGTTATAGTATCAAAATTATTAATTGAAAAAATATTTTACCTTTGTACAATCATTCAAATGGCTGCATTTTTAGCCATCAATGAGAATGTATGCCTCTCTACCCCACCCCCCACCCCTTTTCAGGTCTACAGGCCTAACCCCTTTATGTTTTAACTGTTCATAATTATGCAATCCAGGAATATGTTTTTTTTTTTAAATATGGGGAATTATACCTTGTTTCCTTGTGAAGTTTATTAACAAGTACGTTTTTCATGCAAATATTGGATTTCTTCTTTAATTTTACAAAATAATTACTGCTCCCCGATCAATGCTTTGAAACGCTTGACTGTAAACAAACGTTTCTTTGACTTAGAGTTTTCATGCATGACCATGCGGTGTGGGTCACGTTCGGAAGTGAGCACTCTTATTTGTTGTGCTTGTGTGTTTTGTGCATATATTTACTGCAACTCTCTTATATTGGATGCTTTAACGATGTGTTCTGGTCTTTTTGCAACTTTACCTATTGCAAAATTTGCGATAGGTTTGTTACCTCTATTTATAGTCACCGGCACTTCGAGGTACACGGTGTACTTGGTCACTGGACAAATGAATTGGCGCGTGACGATGATTTGGGTGTATACATAGGTAGAAAGTAACAATAGAACACGAACTAATATGGCGTCTATCGATGAAATATGGCGGCTATTTGTTTACACTCTCGGCTATTTTATGATGTCAGTAGAGCTTTAAACATGTAATTCAAATCAAATTATGAGTCATCCACACATAAGACAGTCTAGACAGACCACATGAGTTCACACATATATTTCTATCATGTGTGCATATTATTCATACAAAATCAATACATTATGTATGACAACATGAGACATCAAAAGTTTTTTTCACAGTCTCAAATGAAAACTTCTTTATTTCCTTCTATCTCATATTGATTTATCATACATAAGAATGATAAATCAAAACAGAACAAAATAGCCATATCAAAAGTTTCAAGTATTTATATCTATGCTGTTTTGACAGAATTATAAACAACAAAACCTAAATTCATAGCGCACAAGATTGTCATAAAAGAAGTCAAATTTCATTTCTTTTATGACGCGGGTTTTAATGTCATTGGCTTCGGTTGATCCTAGTTAAGCCGTGTGAAGTATTCCAAAAATAATTTCATTATGTTGTTGATTCCGGTCACTTTTAATGAATAAGACAAATGTCGAGCTTTGAAAATTGAATCAAAAGGAGATCAGGCCTAAAGACAATAAACCGAGTACAGGCTTGTATTAAAATATTCACGAATAATAATCGTAATCTGCAGAATCTCTGTTTTCAGGCTTCAACATTGTCCTTGTTTCTTGAACATCTGACTTGATCGTCTCCAGTGTTTCACGGTCACGTTCCTTTTTCAGCTTTTCTATGATATCATCTTCATCTTTCTCTTGTAAGATAAGATTTTGAATGTAAATCAACGTATTCATATATTTCTTCTTCGTGAAGACTTCTAATCTTTGGCAAATTCCGACCATTAGGGACCACGTGTCATCAAATTCTGTCTGAGAAGTGGAGGCTGAGCTCACGTGTCCCGTTAAACTGTTTCGGATTAACCTGATTCTCTCTATGTCATCACCCACTGTTGTCTCTCCTGGTGCAGGCATGTGTTTTTGCCCCCATGTACCTTTTGTTGGTGTAGGGATCTTTGAACAAACGTTTCGGATTATCTTATATGATAAGGAAATATCAAAATTCTTATACCCAGAATGTTGGGCGTCTTGCAAAAGGCGTTCTTGCTCTGGGTACATTTGTAATTTAGTTGGTAATGATTGGACCTTTGTATAACAAATGGAAGGGGGGATTTCTAATTCTACGATGTCTCTGTATGCCTGATTCAAAACATCGTTTGATGCCATTCCAAGTTTAGCAAATCTAGTTCGGCCGTCCAAGTTCGGTTGGGAAGCCATTGGTATTGAAAAAACAGTCGCATTTATCTGAAAACAAGAAATCTTTTTCAATTAGTAAATTCAAGGAAGAAACTACAGTTAAATCACATTACATATACAACTTTTTTTCTTTAACCAAGTTAAAAACCTAAATAGTGACCAGGTAGAGAGATTCAGAAAGGCAAATCTATCACAAAAACAGTATCCCAACAAATGCTATGAAATCTGTATTTTAAAAAAAGGCATCCCAAAGATAAGCTGGATGTAAATTAAGTCATGTTACGACCGTAGAATTTCCTTTGAGTTTACATTAAATGGTGTTACAGTAGCTGAAATCATTTTAATATCAGCTGATTTATTAGTAGCTTGTTTTAGTCGATTGTATTCAGAACGTAATCTTGCTTATCGAGCCAGTAGGGAAATATAACCATCATATGCATATAATGTTGGAATATTGCATCAATTTAAAAAAAAGTTGACTATGTAAAATCTGATAGCTCGTTTGTCATGCAATTTAGTTGCTATTTGGTCCTTATCCTCTACTGTCAGTAAATCATACAAATATGATATAATTGTGACAGACACTGTGATGTCTTTTATCTCAAGTTTACAGGGAAATATTGTGTCGACATAAGAATGGAAGTAACTATTGTTAATTGATGAATACGTCGGAGATATAAAGCTACTTGGACACAGATTTGAAGTTAATATTTTTTTCTATTATATTATGATTTATATATTTTAATAGCATTTCACACAAAAATTACTTAAAATCTTATTTCATTTAAAATTTATTAAAATTTTATTTTTGGGCTGCTTTGATTGACACAGCTTTGCACTTTCATAAATTTTAACCTTATTTGTAATCCTTAGAAAAAAATGGCAGTCTTGTTGTGTATCAATGAAAAATATTAATACTATAATCAAAAAGATTCAGTGTAAACATGTTCGAAAGAAAAACAAACACACAATACATTGTCATTCCGTGCAGTTGTGATGAGCAGTTTTTGGCGATTGAACGCACTTGGCGAACCAAAAACACCAAACAATAACAGAGCTTTCGCCCTTTTTACAAAGTCTGTGGACATTACACGAGTGTTCTTTGCACACCACGGATTGACGATACTTATGAAGGAGTTTTATTTTCTTACATTTCTACTATGAATAAAATCATTTTCTGTGTTTAAGATTTTATGTTTATTTCCTATAAAACAAATTCTCCTCAAGGTCCAGGTCTTGGAGAAATGGCTTTTTGAAATTGCTATGTTCTTGATTTTTAAGGTAAATACTGGTAGGTATATTTGAGTACTTTTAATGAAGGCCGAAGGGCTATATAGGTCACATGCATGAGTATCATGTAACATTTTTCCATCAATTGAATGTGGTTCGTGTTTTAAACCAAAATCCAATTTTGAAAGAGGCACCATTGTTTATCATTATTATGCACTTTGCATGCTTACTTTCATTATTTACTTTATACCCAGAGGTAGATTAGAGTAACAAAGAGAAAATGTATTTCCAATTTATAACCACCATTTACACACCCCACATCACATTAATCACTAACTCTAATGCACATATTTCAAAATTTTATCGTCAGTATTATTTCATCATAAATGGTTGATTAATACCAAAGAACAGATTTTAATCACTATTGACTATCTAACTCAGACTAAGTACCCCCTCCCTCCTAGTACATGGATCCCTGACCAAGGGGCCCTGGAATTAATTGTTTTGGAAGAGTAACCTTTCTACATGATATCTAGCGAACACACTGTGTGAATTATTTAGAATATATTTTCACGTATGAAGTTCTGACGTCATGAATTTCATAGTAAGGCTACTTCGCTCATCCATTTTTTTATGTAATTGAACACTACACTGTATAATATCAAGATAAAGCTGATTCTTTATAGAAAAGAGACTTAGAAAGTGAACAGAAAAAAGACTCTATGTCAATTTATTGGTTTTGTATTGGCTAGAATTATTTCATATTTTTTCGCATCTAGAAAAAGAGATTTCAAAACAAAATTCAGCATCTTGATTTACACGACATTTATGCATAATTGATTGAAATCAGAAAGTTTTAGTCAAAAAAGAAATAATAATGAACTTGATTTATTTTTTAGGACTTTAAGTTGAAAATTGAAAAATACGTTTTAATGCATAATGTTTCTCAAAACAGTATCTTTTTTTTTCGCTTTTTAATGAGATGGCTAGCAGAGAAAGAATCAGAAAATTTCCAGAATTTGATTTTCATCATTTTTTGCAAAACATTGCAAATCTATTCATATGAAACGAAAATACGGGTACTTGAAAGAATTCTATTTTCCTCAAACAAACATAAGAAAATAAACAACAACAGCTAAATCATCGTGTTTCTGATGTCTATTTTCTTATCTAAATAAATATCAACCTGGAAGAATTGTGTTTCCCGAGGATAACACACCTCCCCTTCCTTTACGGTGGTAAAGTGCAAGAAGACTAACATCTTGCCGGGGGCTTGTACAAAATTCCTGTTACTTCGCAGTATTGCTAATGAATTTTTTAAATAACCCGACCATTTTATTCTGTTAGGGGGGTTATGATATCTTTATCTCCATGGTTCCTTAAATAGACAAAAAACCAGGTTTTCCAAACAAAAACATTGCGGGTAGTGCATCTGTACCTATTTGATTACGAAATTAAACTATTTAATGAAAATTCTGTAATATTAGACTTGTTTACTTTGTCTTAGCCAAAGATCAATGGATCTGTAATGGACCCGTTGTAATGAATTTTATTATAAGATGCTGAAATATAATCGCAGGGCTGATTTTGATAAAATAGTCAACATAATTTCTCGACATTTGAATACATTAAGTTACAAGCACCATAGCATTTCAAAGAAACACAGAATAAAATATCTTATAATGATGAATTAAAAAATTAGAAATTCAAAACGTACAATCATATAAAATTGTTACAAAAATGGCATTTTAAAGGACTTTAATTTAATGAAGTAGGTTAACATCAATCTAACAAAAAATTAAAAAGTTCCTTCAAATGGTAAAACTTCTTCTTATCTAGCAATAAAGACTTTACTGTACTTCTAAATGTATCATTAATGTTTTAAATGTATCGTGTATTAAATTGTTAGCTGAACGATTTATTTTATGCTTTCTATAAATTACCGATAAATTGCCAAAAAATAATGAGAAAATCAAATTAATAATGTATAGCTAGGTATCGTGTATGAAAACAGATGTATCCGTTGTTTCACTTTTCATCTCCATTTTAAGTATCTTTGATCATAACTACAATTTTATAATCAATGCTTAGATCAGTTCAACATATTTATTCACTAAACAAAACTTGTAAACAAGGAAAGACTAATACGTGAAGTTCCACACATAAAATATACATCGGGCTTGCTAATCGTTAACAAAACGTTAACTTCAAAGTCATCGTTTCCCACTTAATCATTTTCAATATTGCCTTAATAATCATGTTCAAATAATTAAAAAAGATATCAATAACGAAAAAAGGACCATATTAAAAATCTTTGGTTTACAATCCTCAACAATTTAATACCCCCATTTTATCTTTTTAAGATAATGTGAATTATTTAAAATTTAAAACAAATTGATACAAAGTTCTTGGTGCATTGAATAATACTTTTATATCAAAATGATGACTATATTAAATTTGTTATATTGCTGAAATAATCATGCATTATTTAGCATGATGATTTGAGATTAATGGCTTTCATTGCGCAATCTTTTGTGCAGCAAAGTAAAAGCAAACAACTTTAATTTTTTTATGCAACGAAACATAAGGATATGACGAACAATATTTAAGTTAAAAAGTCCATTAAATAACAAAAAATAGGAGCAAAGCAAACACGGGCTTCCAAAACAATAGAGATGGGATGAGGTGCCATAGAGGAGTGAGCATCTCTTGCTAAAAGGCTACAACCGCCATGTGCTCCTTGTCATGATCGAGAAATAACGAACAAATCTGTAGTCAATTTAGTGTATAAGTGATGGTCTAATAATTACTATGAATAACATCAGTCGGCATTTGACTCAATGAAAACTTATAACGTATGCAACTGTTTTCACAATTTTATAGAATATAACAAATTTAAGAAGAAATCACAGGACAAAATCAAATTACAAAGAAAAGGTTGCTATAAGAATTTTAACTCGTAGGTAGATGGAAGTCCTCGTAGCGATCTGTGACGTTATATGATGGACTGGAGTTTGTTACGAAAGGCTCATAAATATATTTTTAAAACTATAACAGGTTTTTCTGTAATAAAGTTATGTGGTTTCATCAATTTTCGTTGGCATCAATTTTCGTGGATTTTGTAAAACAGACATTTTTGAGGATACGTAATTTCGTGGACAAAAGCATTACCTATACAATGTATCTCATATTTCGTAATTCAATGAACATTTGAATTCGTCGATTGGCTGTACAACGAAATCCACGAAAATTGGTGCTCAACGAATATTGATGAAACCACAGTATTTATTTATGATAAATTTTATGAGCAGATAGCTGCAAACAGGTTTTCAGACTCACGCAGTTATGATAAGGCTGTCCGAAGGCTTAAAATGCCTTGAAAATATACATTATATTTTGAGCTAGATTTTAATTCAAATATGTAATCCTTGTTTGAAATTGTAGTCAACTTGAAATAATAGTTGAACCAGGTTTTATTTTAACGCATTTTTGTGATGTCACATGACTGTGTTGATCACGTGACAAAGATTTATGATATTCCTTATTGTTGCACAAAAATCGCTTTCGCACAAGTGCAAAACAAAAATAGTGTGCAAAGTTTGTTACATAGATCAATTCATCGTGATCTCTAGTAATTAGAAAGTGCTCGGGGCAGGTTTAATTTTTACGCGTTTAGAAAATATTTTACGAGAAATTCAACTTACCAACATAATAAGGGGTATTTTCCACTCTTTGTCGCGATTTATACCAAAGTCGCTAAAGTACACACAATCCCCCAGCAAAATTCAGTTAGAGTACACTCTTCTCTTCTAGATTCACGCAAAATATTTTCAATTTGTCCTTGTTAATCACTTGTGCCAGTCCAATATAAACACGATTCATAAATTCTAACTCTATCTACGGACTTGTATGGGGAGCGTTTCACACATTATTTTTTGCTGTTGTTTGAATATGTGCATATCGGACATAAAAAAGAAAAAGGGATATTTAATTTTCAAATGTTCAACATTTGAAATAAATATTCGAGCTTAAAAAATAATCTTTACACTTGAATTAAACAACAAGTCCCAAAAATAAATTTACATGCCACGTTATAATTATGACACTTTCCCCGTCATGTCAGCTCAAGTATGCAGTGACTTGACGTCATATTCTATTACGACGTCATATCTAGGCAGTTCAGAGAAGTTACTACAGTTTGAACAGTTTGATATTTTAAGGCTGCCTTATCCTAGCTGCGCATTGAATATTCTGCTTTATCAAAGACCGAAGTTAACATTGTATTCAAAGTAAAATAGCACGTAACATTGAAAGTTTTTGTTCTTTTAAAGAAGGGAGGTTGTAAATATGTTTAAATAATGTTTTAGTTGTTAATTAATCTCGGATGCTTATTGTCTAAAACAACAATGATTTTTATACATTTCTAGATTACAAACATGATAAAACTTATTTTATTCACACCCCTATTCAGGGTTGGAGATATATTAGATAATATAACTTTTTTAAAAATTTGATCAAAATTTAATTATCGTTGGATTATTTCTAATATCGGGGAGAAAGTTTTTTGAAGTAAGAAAATTTTAATTATTACTGGCCTACACGTCAGCAGGTGTAATATTTTTTTCTTCAAATTTTCATTAAAAAAGAATCTTTAACATGTACTTAGATCATTGGCTTAATATCTAGGAGCAAAAGAATAGATTTTCAAGGAATTCATACATTTTCAACATATAACCAATAGAACCCTGCCCTAACACCAGAACCCCCGACCCAGGGGCCATGTATTAAAAAATTTAAAGAGGTAGCTTTACTTAACATAACTTTTTACTTGGTTAGTTTATTTAATGTTCTGGAGCAGAGAAGAGGATTTTTAAAGAAATGCTGCATTTTCACTGTGTTATCTATATAGCCCCGTCCTAACTCCAGAACCCCTGATCTTTGGATCATGAAATTCACAGAGGTAAAGAGGGCAAAGTTTATAAGAACCAAATGATGACCAAAGAAGAAAAAAGATTAATATTACCTTGTCCCAGAACCCCAAAGTTTCTTCAACATTTATTGTATGTTTGTCTGTAACGGTACAGTATTGACACTGGATTTCTCCCTTCTCATTTGCTAGCTCAATGGCAGGAGTGAATGATCTGTCGCCAACATCGCAAAAAATGCGTCTGCATTTGTATCCTTTGACAAAATGTATGTCCTCATGAAATGTTTCTGCAAGATTTTTGCAAGCAATTCCCATTGACCTTCCAATCTCTGATGATTCCTCTATCTGTATAACAGAGGGTTTAATACGCTTCACTTGTACCTGAATGTCATTTTCTGAAATTCCAATGATAACAGTGTGGTTTCTGTAATCAAAAGCTGCTGCGGTTTGATAAAGGCATAAACCCTCTTCATCTCTGGAAACAGTCCATTTGAGGACACTCATGCAATAAGCAACTATTCTGTAGTAAATAAACATCGCAAATGAACTGAATCGAAAGCACAATATTGAGGAGTATTCCCATCTTTCTTCAGAAAAGTCTTCTTTAAACACTCTCTTGTTCATGCTTGGAACATACCATGATTTGTCTTTTGCTGCTTCTTCATTGTTGGAATGAAGAACAACAAGCATTAAGAGTTTCTCCATGTATGTCATAATTTCAGTTTCGTAATGCAGATAAGACGATTCATCTTTCCATAGATTCATCACTAATTCATGCCCTATTTTTCCTGTTTTGTTGAAAGAGCTCCACTCTTTGTAATATTTTCTTTTACAATCTTTATGAATATGATTTTTATCAGCTAAAAGTTTGTTGACGGCGCTTGCAAACCACTGAATATCCAGTATAATCTTTTGTTGTAAATGACTATCATTTAAATTCCCTTCTTCTAACCATAAAAGCAAAAAGTGTCTGTGGAAAAACTGTAAAAATTTAGATAACATTTCTTTGTTTTCAAGTTGGAATTCAGAAGGAAGGCATTTGGTGTTAAGATCCCATATCTCTTCATAAGACATCACGTTCTTCTCTTTTTCTTTCACTATCTGTTCTAGTAGAGCCCAGGTCGAGGGTACTTCAATTGCATTATCGACTTTTTGAGTGGATGCCTTAATGATGGACGTTTTAATAGACTCAAGCGTCCTTTTTCCTTTTTCATCAAGATTGAGAAGACCGATGTCATATTCAGAGTCGATTAAAGAGTTTCTTAACCAATCCCTGTCCTCTTCGGGAACTGCCTGCCAAAACTCAGCAAAAAATCCATCAATCTCCTATTGAAAAGATATTGATAAGGATAATTTTAAAGTAAACAAATACTACAGTATTTTTTGTCATTTGTCAATTTAAAGTAATGAAGAGTTGTTAATTCTTGTTTCTTGTATGTACTGGCTATGTCTACAGAGTCATACTTTTAATCATATATGATAAGTATATATTTAATGAAACAAAATATTCATGAGAATAAGAATAAAACTTTTGCAAGCAGAAGGTTTCATCTTATTACAACCAAAAATAAAGTTCTTTTGAGTGAAATGTAATTTACAGAACAATGGTATTTAACGATGCAAAATATTCGTGATTATATGAATAAAAACTTTTGCAAGGTATCACCTTATTGCAACAAAAATAAAATTTTCTAAAACGGAATGTCATTTACAGAACAGTGGGTGAAACACTGTTTTGATGGATGAATCGCGCAAATCCTATGTAACGTTACTATACACGAGACTCAAAAGATTTGCATTAATGGGACTAATGGCACCTGATACCACCTCTGATGTTTTGGAGGTCTGTGTTTGCTCTGCTTTTATTTTGTATTGTTTAATTGATTTCTGATCTTGAATACTGTACGTAATCACTTATATGCTTTGCAGTTTTAATTGCACATGGTTATGTAGCAGGAATTGTGCACTTTTTATGAAAATAAAAGTATTTATATATATTAAAATGTACAATCGGTAGATTATTGTATTTTTAGATAACTATAGTCGCCCGTGTGGTGCAATGATAGAGCATATGCTTTAGAGTCGCGGAGTAAGACGTTGATCCTTACTTCGCGAGTTCGAATCCAAGTTAGGGAGCTGGAGACAGGTCCTTTTGATGGAGTTTTACTTATTGTTGTTCATGCTTGTGTAAAATAATTTTTTTTCTAAGCATAATAGTTTTCTATAATGTATGTCCTATATTTTCGCAAAAAAAAGAGAATGCTATCATTTTAATATTTAATTCACTTAAAGAGACCCATCCTTTACAGAAAAAAAAAACTAATAGAAGTGTTTTATAATCCACTAATTAGCAACTTATAAGTCACTTATAAATTTGATATCGTATTCTTTAGAGATTTTTTTATCTTTATTTTCTAACTTTAGTGAAATTTTAATGTCAAGTTTATTTTTACCAGAATTTCATGACTTTTAGTGTCGAATGATGGACATCTTCTTTAGACAAGTACACATAATGTAAATACTTCACAATACCAAATATTTATTTCATAAGAAAAAAACTTTCTCCTAAAAAAACAATGAATGTCATTATCTTTTTTAATCTATGCACAAAATATTAGGAAAATGAGTTCTGAAGAGACAAGGAATATATATCAATAGATTGCATGAAGAATGTTTGCGAACAATTGTGGGTTTGTTTTTTGTGTAGTACGTCGTCACTGGTGTAATGAGCATCCTTAATATGTAGAACTTGTATCATCAAAGAAATTTCAAATGAAGGGGATTTTTTCATAAAATATTAGCTTGATTATTTTAAGCTTATGTATCTGTAAAAAAGCTTTAAACATATCATGCAACCCCTGCATGATTGGATGTAATCTGTACAAAATGAAGACCTTACATGTAGTATTGTACTTCACATATAAGTGAACTAAATATATATTTCTCAGACTTGAAAAAGAATGAAGGGTTAATGCTTGACTTATAAGTCACTTATAAGTTACTATACTTGTATAAAGCATAAGTGGCTAATACTGATTCATAAGTCACTTTTAGGTCAAGCAGCTCATTTGCATATAAAATCGTAATGAGTAAGAAATTAGTCACTTGTAAGTTAGAATTATCAGTGAAGTATAAATACAGAATTATTGACTTATAAATATAAGAAAAATCAGTCATAAGACACTTATTAGACAATTCTGCAATGGATAATAAGTTATTTTTGAGATCTGATATTATTTAGGCATTAAGACAACCTACAGTTTAAACGCACGGCAATTGAAGCGGAATTTACCTGATAGCCAAAATCTCATAAATGTAACGATTTACATTAAAATATCAAAATAGTAATACCGGTATTATGCTTTTTCAAATAGGAACTGATTGTATATACTCTGTTAATAGGCAGATATGGATGCTTTTCATTGTCTAAAAACGAATTTTCAACTAGCAAACATTGTTTATAAGACTGAAAACATTTTGAATTTTTTCAATTTCCTTCACTGTAAGAAAAAAAAAACATGCTTGTTTTCCTGCTGAATTCATACTGTAAAATCATAATAACCTTAATCTCATAAAGACCAAGTCTGCATTAGCAATTAAATACATCTATTTTGATATAGTCATGAATTCAGAAAATTTCAAATAATAAACAAAATGATATCAAAGTTTTATAAAGTTCAATTGAAGAATTGTACGTTGAATTAAATAATGCATCTTATTCATGAAAATCAGTAATTTCAAGTTTTTTAAGGTTCATAAACCCTCTGCTTACTCATAAAAAATGCTGCTTGAACCTTAATTATTTTCCAAAAAGAATGTATTTTATGATTTAAAAAAAAACACCAAACAATTACATCATAGAATGCGGGGCAAAATTTGATAAAAAAAAAAAGACACTTTAACTTGACATATCTATAAATGAATAATAGACATTTGTGTCATTAAGAGTTATTTCTCTTAAAGGATTATCAATGAGCCTTAATACATGTAGAATGAAAACTTTGCATATGATATCAATGAAAACCTGTATTTCTTTTTTAAGGATGGACAAAACTACCTGTATATCAATGTAATGTACTTACGTCTTCAGATTTTCCCTCTGTGTGTGTAGCTACGACCAACACGGGGGCTTCTGTCTCACCAAAGGTCTTGATAGAACTGATCCATAACTTCACATAGTCTTCAAAAAATACAAACATTAAGAATACGGTATTATACAATTACTTTTTTAGTTTTTATGTTATGTATGTCACTTTGGACACAACTAATATCGAAATTTAATCTGTTTAAAAAAGCATGACTCAAAATCATGGGGTCAGTGTACATATCTATTTTGACTTATTCAGAAAACAATCTGTTTTGGATAAATTCCTTCGAGTGCATGTGTAAAACTTGTTCTAAAATATTTACAGAAATTATAATTAATATTCTTAGCATAAAAGTTTAGTGCAAACAAGAACAAATTTTAAAAAAGCCATTTGTGAATGATACTCTGTGACAATTTAATTTGAAAAAAAAATGTTTAGGGGTTCTTGAAATATGGCTCATATTCAGAAAGGTTTACACAAATCGAACAAAAGTTCATAGCTTACTCTCTGAGCCTTTGGCTGAGATGAGCTAAAACTTTGTGGTTCATGAATAACAAAAAGGAATACTAAAATTAACAAAAAACTAAATAACAAGCATTTTCTGCCTAAGAGCCATATCTCTCATTTTTCTCGCGTTAACAAATCAAAAACACACGATACCATAGAAACATAAGCCAAAACAGAGTTCTACTACTGTTTGTTATCTCATTGTAACTTCTGAGGAGCTCAACAGACAAGGGTTCAATGGCTGTTGTCAGTATCTTATTGTTAACATAAATGCTCAATTTTAACATAAATGCTCAACATTTATTGAAGAATAATCATGTGTGCATTTACCTTTACAAGTCCATTTGGAGAAGATAGATCCATCTTGGTTATTCTCCTCAATACTGATACAATCCTCAAATTTCTGTTCTACGTTTAATACTAGGATGAAGAACACATTTTTGGTGATGTAAATCTGATGACAAGCATAGTAAGCAAACTGCCCTGCTAAATCCAGCATACTGATGGTTGGTACTTTTTCTTTCTCATCCAAAATCTTAAGCAGCATCTCCCTTGAAATTGTAGTTGTCTCTGTGTTCAAGTGAACAGATCTAGAAGAATCGGACGTTATATCGCCTTTTTCTGATTCAGTATCTACATATTTCTTTTCGATAAGGCTCTGATCCTCTTCTCGTTGGTAAAGTATTTGAATATTAGAATTGTTCATCTCTGATTTCAAGTTGTCAGTCTTAACATCACGACCAGAATTGAGATCAGACACACTAACCGTAATGAGTGCTTTCTGTTGAATTCCTTCATCAGATACTGTTTATAAAGAATTCTTTGATAAAATAAATATCGTCAAGAAAAAAAAATATATATTAAGATAAACCTTTAGTGAAATAATCATTTAGCTATCAATTTACAAGGAATTATAGAAAATATAAGTGTCTGAGAGTGATTGTCCGAAAATTGATTTTCAATTCAAAAAATATCTTTAAAAAATAATACCTTCAAGACACCCATTTCTGATATTAAACACATGATGATGAACTTTCAAACCCCTGGATTGTTCGATATCCTCTACCACTTCTTGAGTTTCCCCCAATAAACGATTCAATAGCGTTGTTTTTCCAGCTTCGGCACAACCAACAAGAATACCTCTTGAGTGCTGCACAGTAATAACTTTTTTCTTCAAAGATTCTTCCAACACTTTGATGTATTGTGGTGATAAACTTCTCTCCATATATTCTGGAAGAACACTTATTGTATACTAAACCGTGTATATAATTTTTTTGTTTTATTCCTAGTGTTCTCTATTACAAAATTATTTGCATTATTTTCTTACCAGAGAAAGTCAATTACTAATACAACCAAAGACCGATAGGTATTCCAAAGTAAGTAAGATCTTTCATAATCCGACAATTTAATCTTAATAAAAAAGCATCGAGCACAAAACATTTATTATAATAATTATTTTCTAACGTCTAGATTTTAAAAAGTGAGACGTAGAGAGATTTTGAACAGTGTTCAAACTCATCTTGTGACTTCTAAAGACTTCTAAAAATACAATTTATGCCTTAATGAAAATTAAAAAGTTCACCATTATCTCAGAATTATTTTTCTGTCATTATAAAAAACTCATGTCATTTACTGTCACTACATTTTACATACTGTGTGTGTGAGGGCGTGCGTGAAGGGTATCAAACGGGGACATTTGTTTGTTTACACACCTTCCAACCGGGGACGACCTTCCAACCGGGGACGTCCCCGGTTGTCTCCGATTAAAAATAGCGCCAAATTCGAAATCAGGGATGTCTAATTACCGCAAAAAGCCGAAAAAATCCATTTTTTAACATGTTGAAAAAATGTCCCCGGTTAGTTAGGATTAAAAGATGTGTGTTAGTGTGAACTTTTCATAACGAGCGAAGGTTCGTACTTGGGGGTTACACACGTGTCCCCGGTAGTATAGTGAAAAACGTGTCACGTGACCTTTCCTGAAACAAACATTACCTTGAGATATATTCTCTTTCTTATTTTTAAGACCTTATTTTTTTTAAATGTTAAAGTTACATATATTATGTTATGTTACTAGGGTATGATCATCAGCCAGTCTGACAAACATTCGTGTCTATGGAACATCTGGATTATAGATGTACGATTGACTTTGTACTTACGCATGTAAATTAAGTTTCTTAATCGAGCCTATAATTTTTTAAGGAATGAAGGTTATTTAAACTTATGTTATTCCAATAATTCGATAATTCTAACATAACTTAGGGCAGTTTGCACGTTATAAACCACGCAGTATTGCAGTTTGATGATTGACGATAAGCAGTCGCGATACATTCAGCATAATTCATAGGCGTCAAAAGCAAATTAAACCGGGGGGGGGGGGGG
>PRKT01000508.1:65324-116950 GCA_003671525.1 Saccostrea glomerata | reverse complement strand
CAGGAGCTAAGGAGGCCTAATATGCATGCAAATCTCGTGCGCATCTGTCTGCGAGTCTAACGCTAAGGAGGCCAAATTTGCATGAAAATCTCGAGCGGCTGCTGTTGTGTTTGACTTCAGTGGCCGATGGCTATTGAAATTGGGATGGGAATCCTCGTGTAATTTAAATCTATGTCTGCATTTTATTTAAGTCTAAATCTACAATTTTATTTTCACAATGAAATGAAAATATAAGGAATCACTGACTAGGAAACATGGGATAATTTATGCATAATGGACTTCGCCCGTAAGCTATAGGAAAATTATCCCATGTCTTCCACTTTTGTTGATGCCCTGGAATACTATACTAACTCGACAGTGATTCCTTAATTGTATGCTGTCTATATGCCACAGCGATCTGATCATACCCCTTAGAATTCGAAGCGTGTGAAGACGAGATATTGAAAAAAAAACCTATAAATTAAACCTGTGCGATTCCTACAGTTAGCTTATGTAGAGTATTTTCAATAAATCTGATTAATTAAAAGGATCCTTTATCTGTTATTAACCAGTAACCATTGCAAATATTCGGACAACCATTATATCTGCTACTAGTATTTTCAAATTAAAAAAAAAAAAAAAAAATCATATTTTTATAATACACAGAATAAGTAGCAGTCCACTCCCGGTACGTCGGTACGTGGAAGTTGTTATGCATGGACATATAGAGTAGTACAATTCTTACGTTTGATAACAGTCGAAAGAGAAAAAGGAAGAAGGGGTAAAGAATAATGAAGAAAAAATATTTAATCATTTGACTTATTTTTCAAGATATTCTAAATTTAAGATTATAGTGTCACCAGATGTTTATAGACAAAAAATCAGCATGCATTACCAGGGTTTTTGAAAGATAACAAATTATGAAAATTTTCCCATTATTCAAAGAAAAGTATACAAAAATTACAAAACACAATTTACAGATTTTTTTTCGAAATTTGTTTTAGAAGAGGTGTGCAAATCCATAATTATAGAAAAATTTAAAGTACTGCACACAGGTCAATCATATTGTAGAATTCAACTCCAGGTAAAAGCTCAATAAAGTTCAAAGTATGTTGCATATGACCTTAAGGTCAAAATTTCAAATAGGTATCGTCGTTATTCAGTAAGAACGTAAAATGACGTCGCGTGCAACGAATTAAGTTTCCAATCATTCAAATAACTTTTACTACATATATAAACTCTTAAAAGATTTTTTTTTTATAATTGTCTTCTTTCAAGATCTTAAATTTTCAATATACAGTCAATTCTCGAATTATCGCCATTCGATTCATCGCCATTTTCGCAATACCGCCATGATTTCCCAAGAACGTTTTTCCTGCTATTTAAAATTCTCTTTATACCGCCAAATTCGCATACCGCCATCCGCCACCCTGTTTTCACAACAAACGTCCATTTTTACGTGTCAATTATCTCGATAAAACCGCCACAGGTGCATGTGGTCAGTGAAGTGCAGCTAATTGGTGGACACTAATCCAATCCCTTTTGTATAGCATGCAAAGCCAGTCGAGGTACATGCAATTATGTAAACAATAATTTAAACATGAACTGTTATAATAATTTTGTTTTTTGTTTAATAAAATCATTTAGTCAAGGCTTCGCCCCGAAAGCGGTCGTTGTGAAGTACGCCGATAACGATATTATTTTGCTGATCTTTGCTTTTAAAAACAATGCAAAATTTGTTTAAAATATAATTAGAAATCAGAAATTGTGAACCATTCATTAACAATGATATCATAAACAATGAATTTATTCAAGAACTTATTTTAAGTACTAAAGGCAATATATTACGACGATCTACCCAGCATTTTTTTTTTCAATGTCAGACGTGCAGATTTATATGCATACACATGTACTTGTCTTTATTTCATAGCTGAATATTTTGCTTAAGCGAATTGGTACATAAAAATTATAAATATTTTCACAATTTAGAAATATGTTTATATATACACGTACATGTAATAATCAGAATAGAAACGCTAAATAGTATTTCTGAGAACAGTAACTCTACGTCTTTTTTCCTAAAAGATGGAAAATTCAATTCATCGCCAAATCCGTTATACCGCCATGATTTCTTAATTACAAAAGGTGGCGGTTTATCGAGAATTAACTGTATACCATGAAGAAGAATTTGTTCTCTCCCATGGGCACTTCTAGTAATTTCGATGGGAGGGGGGGGGGGGGGTATATACGGATTTTGAAAACAGATTTTGTTAATTTGGAAATATAATATGTGTACCGTGCAATTCAACACTAATATATTTGATATTCTAGCTCAATTAAAAGATACAATGCACTTGTACATTAAGACATAAAAACTACTGATGACATACTTTTTCTATAAAAATGTCGGATGGTCATTTAAAGGAAGTAAATAATTTCTTGACAGCTTTATATATTGTTTCTTTTCAAATTAGTTCGATTCATGCATATACTTTTAAGAATAAGTACACTACTGTCGATCTTATTATTACTTCACTTAACATTGATTTATACGCTTGGAGGTTTGATGAGGTGTGGATGGGAGTTCCACATTAACTGTATTTAATTCCTTAACAAAATGCAAACTCAATTTCAAGCTTTCATCCGAACAAAACAAAATAGAATCAAAAGTAATTATTATCAGAGAATAGCTTTTCGGCATCTTAAATTTTATAATTGCTACCTTTTTAAAAACACTCCGTATTTTCACTCAATTCTTCTCCATTGAGGTTTTAGAATAATTCATAAACATGTTCCTTTTTGTATTTTGATAAGCCTAAGGTACATGTATATGCATACGTCATTCACATTTTTTTTGTATTTGCATGTTATATACAGGAATGTCCACTTTTGTATTGTAACTATTTATACCCACAATGTCCCCTATTGTAATGTGAATTTTTATACACAAATATGTCCCCTATTGTATTGTGAATTTTTACACACAAATTATGTCCCCTATTGTATTGTAGTTTTTTATACACAAATGTCCCCTATTGTATTGTGTATTTTTATACACAAAATATGTCCCCTATTGTGTTGTAGTTTTTTTTCATACACAAATGTCCCCTATTGTATTGTGTATTTTTATACACAAAATATGTCCCCTATTGTGTTGAAGTTTTTTATACACAAATGTCCTTCATTGAATTGTGATAATTTATGCACACAGTTCCCTATTTGATTAAGATATTTTTTTTTATTTATTCCCAAGATTTACTAGTATTAACAAATTCTTTCTGTTGTTATGCTGTATTTTTTACGATCTTTTTTTGTACTGATTCGCGAATGTCCATATAGCTTACTAATATTCTTTAATATCCATTCATGCGTCCTCTAGTTTTCGGTTATAATCAAATGTAATACATAAAAATATCGGTCTATCCCCCTTATAATCTCACCCATCGGAAAACTAGCTCTATAGTAGAATTTCGCCCAAGGAGAACTGGCTTAATCAAATGAGCTAGCCCCCGCCCCCAAAAGCTTACTCTCAGTTATCCATAACACCACAATCCTCATTAATACAGAGTATATAATTTTTTTTTATTTTTGTGTTGGTATAATTGTATATATAAAATGTATATCATTTATGGAATAAACAAGGTTCAAGTTCCCCTCAACCAGGTCCTGACCTTGGGGATCTGGAATCTTGCTAACCCCCCTTAATGACATACTTAACTGTATAATAATTACCTCTAGTAAACGAGTTAATTAGCTCGAAATAATTTTTCCTTAGAGTTGATATCTGTTAAAGTAAAGAATAACAGAACTAGAAATAAACGTATTCGAATTATTAAAATGTGTGTGTAATATGTATAATGAAGAGATAATGGAATTGAAGAATTGTTTTGCAACTGATTTATTAGTGTTTTTTTTAACATGTATATGTCAAAAAAGTATCTCCTTGTTCACGACGATTTTTATTCAGCAGTGTTAAAGTTAATCCTTAATATTATTGGCAGCAGAACAGCTTAAGAATTTTTCATAACTTAGCCCCAACGCTAAGTAAAAGTTTAGCCATTTATCAAACATTAGAAAGATAATTATTAATGGGATTTAAGGTGAGAAAAAAGTGTGTAGAAAACTAAGGATAGTTACAGAAAGATGGAAATTTGAACATCTAAGTAAATTAAAATTTCTTCGTACATTTGTGTACATGTATTTTTTAAATGTATATTTTTAATCATTTACAACCAAAAACGATCCAAGAAAAGATTCCCATCTATACGATCAGTTTTTGTTTGTATCATCTGTCCTTAACATGATAACAAACCTGTTATTATATACTGCATGAAATTGATTGATTGATTCCTGTGGAGAACTTTTCACTCATATGTAGACGTACGCCACCACTTTCCGGTGGAGAGCTTCAAACTTTGCCCTTCTCTCGGCAACCAGGGTCATTGAGCAGTGATGGATCTTTTTTGTGCCAGCACCTACTGCGACACGGGACTTCGGTTTATACGGTCTCAAACCCGCGGCTAAAGGATCATTTTCACTCAAAGAAAACCATTGTCAAAGATTTCGAAGGGTCAAAGTTCCAAAGTAGCATTTAACTACATGCTTCATACATTATAATATTCTTAATATTCTATGAAAACATATTACAACTAGAGGTACTGTGAGCAATGAGCTCACTAAATAATACCCCACCTCCCATATGAATATAATGGCAGTATCCATGTTATGCTCTGGAAAATCACAAAAATATATGTCAGATGAAAAAGTAAAATAAGAGGTGCACAATGGCAATATGTAATAAAGATTTTGTGAAAGTTTGCATTGAATTTCCTTCAGTGGTATTAGAGGAGTTGCAGATAAGAGATGGGTACCCCAAACGTAACAGACGGACGGACGGGCATACCATTCTTTTTATATATACCCTCCCACTTTTCAAGCTGGGGTATAATGAACCTTGCGCGCATGAATTCTGCACAATCAATATTTTTTTCATACTTTCACCGTCATCAAGCAGTGTTGATTGTTGCCAGGCTTGCATTTTGAGGGCGTGGTTTCATTAGTCAGCGGATAATAGTGGCTGTGTCTCGGGAAATAGTCCTGGTCAGGGGGAACTAGAATCTTGCTAAATTACCAATTATATACTTTTTGACTATGTTATTATACCAATATAAAAGTAATTAAAAAAATAAAGGATTACGAATGACCGGGTATTAGCTTCCGGACTAACGCACGAGGATTAGACCCTATACATATTAGAACCAATACAAAAGTAAAATCTAGAGATAACAGATAACCGGGGAATTAACTTCCGAAGCCGGGATTAGATCATTTACAATATGTAACTATCTCACGGGGATTAGTCCATTCGCAGAGATTTCAAGGGAATTATTCACATTTTACTGCGTAACTTTTATAGAGGAAAAAATCAGTAGATGTATGAAATAAAATGAGATAACTAACTATTTATGAAATAATTAATTCGTTTTCACGTGATACGAACAATCTTCCGTTCATTGGATTCAAGCAAAATATAAGTAGTAAAAAGTATGCATAAATAAGGGACTTTCTATGAAAAAAATCTTTAAACAGCCTTGTCAAAAAGAACATTAAAAATACATCTACCGCTGAGCCACTAGAGGTGTTAATACATCTAATCTGGGGAGATTTGCGTTTCTTTTGAAAGCTAAACATTTTGGTTGATGAATTGAAATATATACTTCCTAAATGTACATCAGTTGAAAAACACTAATTTACCTTTCAAAAATCTTTTTGTCGTTTATTTTATTATAAATGCGGCTGTGGTTTATATTTACTCTCTTATATGACAAGGGATGGGGATCCTACTCTGAGAAAGAGAGAACTTCAAGGAGTAATTTGGTTCTGGTGTGTGAATTCCCCTTGGAGGGAAATTCTGCTCTAGAGTACGATTCCCTGTGGGGCAGTTGGGGGTTGGCTATGGGGGAAATGCAACTCTACAACAAAAGTGTCTACTTTCTGAAATAATTTTTTTTACAATGAGGACGAGGGTGCTCGAACCCGCCCTTACAGTAGTGAGTACAGTTTACATATCTTAAGCAATCAGATGATTTTGAAAAAAAGTTAATTGGTTTAAAGTACGCTATTTGCAGCAGTCGCAACTGAAATGTCATGTAAATTTTCTTTTATAATTTAAGCAACGGTTATGGAAAACATATTTAACTCCTGTTTTTTTTTTTTATTTCTGTTAATTTAGTTCATTTGTATATTTCTTATAAAAAATAAAATTATTTGATTTTAGTTTCATAAACATTTGATGCCATTAAAAATACTGCAGTATAATACTTCCGGATCATCGGTTTTCTGCGTAAAACAAAAAAAAAAAATGAATAATTGTCTTTGCTTTGAAAGATTTTTTAGTTAATGATTTTTTTTTAAATAAAAGTACCTGATCAAAGATGCAATGTAATGTAAATATTTTAAAGAAGTCGCCGTCGACTATAATGAAGCGTATACGTAAATGCATTGATTTGATTTTAAAGTGTTTATCGATTATATTCAATAGCTGAACATTATCAATAGGTCAATATAAATTTTTCTTTTTATTTTGAAATTGGTCATTTTTTGGAGTGGTATTATCAGCGCCCCCTTCTGATCTTGTGTTATATTTTTTTATAGTTGTAAGTATGTCAAATGACAATATTTTTTCTTGTTCAATACTCTAATTTTGAGACAAAAAATTTGGAAAATCATAAATTACATGTAAAACAAGTAGCTTTGAATTTTGCAAACTATGTTGCAATCACCATATCTAAATTCCATTAATCATGTCACTGCGACAAAGAGGTCAGTGATGCCAAATTGATAAATTTAAGACAGATTCCTAAACTTCAAAAATTATTTGAGAAGAAAAATTTAAAATATATTTTCATCATGCAATAACTGTTCGTAATTTCCATATTTGATTTAAAATAGTTAGCATTCAAGTGCCTATGAAGACAGGGGTCTTAATCAAGGATGAGAACGGTTGTAATGAGTGAATAAAAGGCACAAAAGCGAGGATTTTATTCGTTTTGGAAAATGTCCCCGTTTAGATACAATAAAATAAGAACTGGTGTGTGAAATGAGTGTGAAATAGGTCCCCGTTTGTGCTGTGAAATGTGCTTAGCTTAAAATTAAAGATATTGATATGTTCTCATTATATTTGTCATCAGGGTTACATGGTGATTAATATTTTAAGTCAAAAGTCAATGAAATATCAAAAATGAAGAAGTCCCCACTTTGACAGTCTTTAACCCCTGTCCCCGTTTGACACCCTTCACACGTATGTGTGTGTGTGTGTGGGGGAGAGTGTGTGTGTAGTAGTAATAGTTTAAAAATCAACTTTTGAATATTAATGTTCAGCTGTCACTAACATGTACTTATGTGGCATTGTAAACGGATGAACCCTATTGATTTTCAATTAATCGGTGAATTATTTCTTTAAATTTCTCGTTTTACCACCTTCAAACCCCGAGAGAAGAAGGTATGGTTTTAGCTTTATTGCGCCCTAAAATGTAATGACATCAAAAAGTTTTGAAACTGGCTTAGATATTAGTTACAAAAATGACTCTGATAAATCAGGACAGAATATGGCAGGAAGGTTTACCATTCTGCAAATAGTTCGTCATTAATGTGAAGCATTTCTCTATTTTCAACAGAAAAAGCCTCAAAATGGCACTTTTCAC
This sequence comes from Saccostrea glomerata, assembly GCA_003671525.1. Classification (NCBI taxonomy): domain Eukaryota; kingdom Metazoa; phylum Mollusca; class Bivalvia; order Ostreida; family Ostreidae; genus Saccostrea; species Saccostrea glomerata. The sequence goes on along the minus strand of PRKT01000508.1, from coordinate 109,268 downwards.
GGGTGATTTTTCTTTAATAATAAATCACATATCCCAAGATGACCGTGGACAATGTTATCTGAAAGAAAATTTCATTGCAAATTTGTGTCCTCTGCAAACTTTTAAGAAAATAAGGGAAAATGCACATGTTTATGACGTCATAATTAGCATTTAAAACACATGTGAGAAAAATGACTTGTATGATTTTCTGCATTGAATCGTAATTATTTAAAAAGCATGATATTTTAACTTTTACCCCAGTTTCATTTTTTAGAAAATCACAGGGCAAAATTAGTATGGAAACCATACCTTCATATTTTATGTATAACTTGACAATGCTCTTTTTATAGAAAATTCTGGTCGCTTCGACAGACTCGCTTTAGAAAGTTCTCTTTTGTATTTGCGAATTGTCATATTTTTTAACGTATCTTGAGGCAGTCTGAATGAATTAATAGCGTCATCTCTGACGCTGAGTACATATAATTGAAATAATGTGATGTACCTCGCTGTTTTACATGTACCACCAAATTTCCACAGGTGTTACCGTTCACGGTAGCTCGGTCGGAAGAGCGCTCGCTTTGTGATCGGGAGGTCGTGAGTTCGTATCTCGGCCGCAACCGAGCTAGTCGTTTAAATTGGTCGCAACTGTTCTTTCGCCATGCGCTCGGCACTTTGAAGTGAAAGTTGTGGGTCCTTCGGATGAGACCTTAAAAACCGAGGCCCCGTGTCAGCTGCAGGCGTTGGCACGATAAAGATCCCTCACTGCTCAATGGCCCTTGGTGCCGAGTAAAGGTCAAAATTTGAAGCAATTCACCGGCACACGATGACGTCTCCATATGAGTGTAAAATTCTCGAGAGGGATGTAAAACAATCAATCAATCCACAGGTGTCTGCTGTAAATATGAAATTTATCTTGAGGCGCATGTTATTCCTGAAATTCACAAAATTCATTGACCTTTAAACACCGGTATACGGTCATTTGTGGTTACGAAAAATATTGCTACAAATCCAAAAGTAGTCCAATGGCCAATCGTGGCTTTGCTACTCTTGAAAAGATGTTTTTGATTTCGATAACAACAAACCCAAGCCACAACACCTTTAGTTGCCATGATGACAGTACAGTGTCCTTAGACCAGGGCCACCCTGCAGCATGTTCCTCACCAAAACACATCACCTATGGTAGGAAGTAGAGGGTCAACTCCTGGAATGATTTAACCATTATAAATGTAACCTTTCAAAGTGTTAAGAACAAAAAAGCCGAACTTGCAAACCTGATTGAAATTTATAATCCAAGAATCTTAAAAGAAACAGAAACCTGGTTAAATCCTAACATTCATAACTCAGAGTTATTTCCTAAAAACAATAGCATTTACAAAATAGATAGACCTGACGGTCGTGGGGTGTCCTATTAGCAATAAGATTGGACTTCATCAGTGAATAGGTTAACATCAAGGAAAACACAGTAAGTGCTTTGCCAAGCTGTCATTTGGAAATCAAACTCCACTTCTCGTTGGGGCACATTATAGACCAAAAAATCTACTTATGAAAAAAAAAAACTGACCTAGGGACCATCCAGGAGTTCAGCTTATCTAGCTCTGTAGAGGGGATGCGAAATTCAATGAAAGCCCAGCCTTCTTTCCATCCAGGAGGATCACATTCCCTATAAACATACTTCCACCTGCTAGAGCCAACCTTAGCTTAACAACACTGTAGAGAGGATATGTAGACAGAACAAAAGCTTTAGAAAGGCTAGAAATACACGGAAGAAAAAAGATAAGGATAGATACCAAAGACTTAAGAAAGAGGCTAAAACACTTGCTATAGTGCTTATAACGAGTACATCAGGAACATCATCATCACTGACGTGTCCTCAAACAAAACGTGTCCAAACGGTTTAAGAGTTTTATTAAAGGAAATATAATAGAGACATAAATAGTTTCATAACTAAAGGAGTAGCATGAGGTTCTACTATTAGACAGTGAGAAGAAAGCAAATATCATGAATGGGCAATTCTCCTCAGTTTTCATCTAAGAGCAGAAAATGGACAACTTTCCTGATAAGGGTCCTTCACCATTCCAAGACATGAATGCAATCAACATCAGTAATTGTGGAATTAGGAAACTCCTTGACGGCCAAAATCCACATAAGGCCACTGTCCCATGCAGATTGCTAAGGGAGTGTGCAGACGAGATAGCCCCAGTATTTCAAATACTCTTCCGGGCATCAGTTAACCAGGGTACAATACCAGCTGATTGGAATCTGCAAATGAAATGCAATCTACAAGAGAGAGGACAAAGACAAAGCAGACAACTACATACCGGTGTCCTTGACTTCTGTCACATGTAAACTCCTCGAACATATCATCATGGACCACTTAGATACCAACAAGATCTTGCATGATGCACACCACGGATTTAGGAAACGCCACTCCCGTGAAATCCAACTTATATTGACAGTAAAAGATCTGGCTAAAACATAGACAACAAGGAGCAGAAGAATGTCATACTGTTAGATTTTTGAAAGTTTTGGCAAGGTCCCCCTCCTGTACAAGTTGAGCTATTATGGGATTAGAGGCTGCCATCTGCAATAGATAGAGGACTTCTTAAATGGACGCATCCAACTCTTATTATAGGGAAGAACATTAGGTACAGATGCTGTAAAATCTGGAGTACCACAGTGTCCTTGGACCATTCCTATTCCTTCTTTTTATTAATGACCTACCAGACCATGTATCAAAAATTCAACCGTCGGCCTATTTGTGCCCTATATATAGACATCAAAATTAGGATGATCTAGATGGACTTCAAATATGTGAGAAAGAATGTGTGATGGAAGGACAGACGGAGGACGGACATGACAAACACATAACAGACGACTGTTACAGAAAAATCACAGGAAGAAACAAGACCTTTCAGTTAAAACTGAAAGGCGGCTTTCAGTAACTTTTCAGTGGCCATTCAGGCACTGAATGGCACATACATTTCAGTGACCTTTCAGTTGCCTTTCAGTCACATTTCAGATACCTTTCAGTCACCATTCAGCGGACACATTTCCGTCAACTTTCAGTGGCCTTTCCATCAACTTTCAGTGACCTTTCCATCAACTTTCAGTGACCTTTCCGTCGTCTTTCAGTGACCTTTCCGTCGACTTTCAGTGACCTTTCTGTCGTCTTTCAGTGACCATCCCGTCGACTTTCCGTTACCTTTCTGTCGTCTTTCAGTGACCTTTCCGCCACCTTTCAGTGATATTTAAGTCTCAATTTAGCAACTTTTTCACTAGCGTATTAATTCATAATCAGATATTTTTCCTTAACAAGATTTATTATTCAATCTTACTTGTGTTTTTTTTACTTCTCGTGATCAAATTCGGGTATCTTAAAATATGTCTAAGTAATTATTATTTTTAATTACAAGAATAAATAAATCGTTTATAGATGCCTCTTGTAGAAAAAAAATATAAAGGAGATTTTAGCTTTCTAAATGATATTGCTTTAAGAAAATCATTTTACTAAGTTTCTAGATAGAGAATTTACAACGATCTTAAATCTTTGACACAGGAACAGGTGCCCGTCTCTGATAATTGTCATCATCCCGATAGAAGATGTGTAATTAATTAGTCTGTCCCCAAAATAAAATATGTAAGACTTATTCAAAATTATTTTCAATTTTCTAGTTACATTTAGAAAAAAAAATTCTTCAAGTGATAAAAAATGATGATCCGATAACCGATTCAAAATTTAAAATAAATGCATAACATTCTATAGTGCGTATACGTGTATTTTTTTATTGAAATATATAGTTTTGATTGATGAGACAGAATTTATATTATTTAAACCATTTCTGGAAGATTGCAAGTATTACTGATCAATTTCGTTTCTTAATTATGTCATTGTCAAAACTGCAGGATATTTAGTTTTTGAAAGACATTATTTTAAATTCATTTTTAATTACAAGAATAAATAAATCGTTTATGCATGCCTCTTGTAGAAAAAAATATATATAGGAGATTTTAGCTTTCTAAATGATATTGCTTTTACTAAGTTTCTAGATAGAGAATTTACAACGATCTTAAATCTTTGACACAGGAACAGGTGCCCGTCTCTGATAATTGTCATCATCCCGATAGGAGATGTGTAATTAATTAGTCTGTCCAAAAATCCGCGCAACTAACATAGAATATACAAAAGATATACAAGATATATACACATCGCAGCTCTTCGATACAACAGGTGAACTGATTGTTCCATCGATTTCTATAAATTAATTGATTTTTAATCTTCATTTCTCAACAAGAAGTCGTAGCGTAATTGATAAGGTAGCGGACACCTAAGCAGGAGACCAGGGTTCGATTCTGGGCATGGGAGCAATTTTTTTTTCTTGTATTAATTTTATTCCTATTTTTTTTATTCGGAATTAGATACATTTAATGCTATTATACCAGGAAAAAGTGAAATAAAATTTTTAGGTAAAAAAATAAGCCGATTATTCAAAAAAAATATTCAACTGAATTATCACGGAAAGGTCACTGAAATGTATGTTCCATTCAGTCGACTGAATGGTAACTGAATGATCACGGAAAGGTCACGGGAAAGAGTCTTTTCAGTGACCTTTCAGTGACCATTCAGTGGCCATTCAGCCACCATTCAGTCGACTGAATGGTGGATTTTCATCCTGTGAATGGACAAACAAGTAAGGACATGTCAAATCCACTTATGTTATCTGACGTAATAAAATATTGATTAAATTGATTAAACTGTACTTACCTTGTTGATTCACTTCCTCAAGCGGTTCCTTCTCAATTACAGATGTCATAGTAACATCGTGATCTAAATTGATTTCATCTGGACGGCTAAAGAAACATTCAGCATTCTTTCTAAATTTCTCATCTTTTGAGAAAAGTTTACACAAAAGAGGAAACATCGGTGAAACTTCTCTTAGTAAGGAATGGGGCAATAAATCTCTATCCAAGCCGTATTTCTGAAGAATCTCTTTTTTGTCTTCATCATTTAATGCATTTTCCGAACTGTTCATCTTAAAAACATTTTTCTCATTTACAAAAAATGTTCTGTGACACTGTTCAAACACTGCTTCACTACATGTCATGAGTACCTTGGTATTTCTATTGAAGGGATTTGTTATAAATTTTTCATAATCTATCAATAACTCTAACTTTTGTTTTTGAAGACCACGCACACCTACCACATCATCAATGACAAAAACCTGTGGATTATGAGAGTCAGAATAATCTTCAATCTTCCTGATATCAATAATAGGTCAGAATCAGAATCAGAAAATTTTATTTTAAGTCGGATTTTTACAACAGAAACATAAGCTCTGTAGAGCTTTTAACCGACATTATAGGTACAACCTCGTATCCTTCTTCCTGAAGTATCAGGGCTATATGATGAATCGTTGCTGATTTTCCAGATCCTGGTACACCCACAAATGTCATATAAGGTTGATTTCTGATTTTATCAAGAATTGCCGGAAAAATGTGAGATTCACTATAAAACTTATTTTCTTCTTTCCATTGCATGAATTTGAGCTTATGGATATCTAAAACGAAATGTGAAAATCATACGGTTCATTTATTCTCCATTAGATGAAATCAAGATTGAAAAGCCCTTCAAAATAGAACTGTCTTAAAAAAATTAAATATCAGATTTAAAGATAAAAATACAGTGAAACCTGGCTAGTCCGACATGCACTCGGAGACGAGTTTCGTAATATACAGTGTGCGAAATTGAAAAGTGTAAATATTAAACACATTAAAATTAGTAAAATGGGCGGAGGTGGGGGATTAGGATGGAATTTACATTGTGATGGATTAGTCAGTTTTCACTATATGTCCTTCTTGACAGTAGATGTCAATATCTTTCCAATTCAAATTAGCAATATTAAACCATTATTTAACAACTCTTCCATTTACAGAGTTATTATGAATATATAAACATGTATTTCAAAAAAAGTAAATTAAGTACATTTGAACATACCCTTAACATTCGGAGGAATAGCTCTCTTTAGCTTCCTGAGATCATCTGAAAAATAGTCATGAAATATTAGAATTTCATGTAAACGTAAATGGCTTTTTTCTGTAGAGATCTGCAATAATTTATAGATATTACTTTTTAACTTTCTTTTTCTCCAGTCTTTTTTTTTTTTTGGGGGGGGGGGGGGATACTCATTCTATCGAAATAAGCCCCTTTGTAGGGTTAGATAATAGGCACACTATGTAGATATACACAACAAATATCATTTGCACGCACACTTTAGCTGAAATGAATGACATTATTCAACAAATGCATTTTTATTATATATATACATTGTGAACCAAAGTTAGAGTAAAAGGAAGTAGTTTGTTTATTAATCATACTTTCATTTAAGGTAGGACAATACACCCGTAGATTTTATTTTAACCCATTTCTTAAAAATTACTGGAGAAAAAAGATTACTATTACTATATTAACAATAATGAATGACACCTTGAAGAAAATAATAAGTTTTTGCATGCTTGCGTCATATTTTGTGAAAAAATCAGAGAATGCTATATATTGGTCACTTTGGAGCTTACATTTTGGAATGTGTTTACGCTATCTAAGTGCAATAAACTAGCATGTAACAGTCTGTTATAAAATGCAGTGTAACTTTTGTTCTATATACAGTAGTGGGCTGATATTAGGATACATATATAATGAATTTCCATTCTTCATGTACTATAAAGGTCAAGGTCATAGCAAGAGGTCAAAGTTCAAATATTGTGACGTCATCTACTGAATCTTTTAGTTTTTTGCCATTGAATTTTTTAATCTCCAAAATATCTCAACCACGTCACTGATCCAATTTTCTTTATTTTTACACATATTATTTTACCCATTTGATTCAATCTATTGTTTTTTTGTGGCCTTCAAGTCGACATTTAGATATATCGACGACATTCTATCAATTAATAATGGTAATGTCCAATCCTACGTCGATAAGATATATCCTGGTGAGCTTGAGATAAAAGATACCACAGAGTCCGACACTTTTGTTTCATACTTGGATTTTGTACTTGAAAAAGACACTGATGGTAATCTAACAACAAAGCTTTATGATAAACGTGATGCCTGTTAATTTTCTATCGTCAGCTTCCCTCACTTATGCAGCAATATACCTTCATAACCTGCATACAGAGTATAAATATCTCAGTTGATTCGATACGCAAGAGCATGCTCTACGTATGAACAATTTCTAAGACGAGGTAAAGTATTGACAAGCAAGTTGATGAAACGAGAATATCAGCAGTCTCGTTTAAAGTCATCATTTCGTAAGTTCTATGATCGATACAATGACCTTGTCAACAATACAAATTATCATTGAGTCAATTGCTGAGGTTTTTCATACCAATTGTTAGTCCATTATTTATACACTGAATTGACGACGGATTTTTTCCGTTATTTTCTGATCCTGACAAGGAGCACACGGCGGGTGTGACCAGTCAACAGGGAATGCTCACTCCTCCATGGCACCTGATTCTACCTCTGATGTTTCGTTTGTCTCTGTTTGCTCTGCTCTTATTTTGTATTGTTTTATGGACTTTGATACTGAATACTGTTCGTTATCTCCATATCCTTCTTGTAAAAATTAAATTATACATTTTCTCTTAAGAAAACTTAAACTGTCGGATATTTGCATGTAAATTTTCAATTCCAACGCTACGCATGTCTTATGTTTACTCAAGGAATCACTGTCTAGTTAGGAGAGTATGCCAGGACATCAAAAATAATGGGAAACACGGGATAATTTGCTAAAATTATCCAATGTTTCCCACTATTGTTGATGTCCCTGGTATAGTCTCCTAATTAGACATTGATTTCCTATATTTCCCCTAATGACTTGAAATAACAATCTTAAAATAAATAGAAATACCTTCTAATTTAGTATATTTGAAATGCACGAGGCATTCCATGTTATTTCCCATTGCCCCGCCCATGACATCACATTTCACTATTTAAAAATAATTTAATTTCACTTGTATTAAGCAATTTCATTTGCTGAATCATTCAGAGGTACATATAATATTTTGGATAACATAACTTGCCTACGTCACAATGAGTTACGTCAAAAACGTATTACTCCGCTTGACGTTACTTTTAAAATAATGCTCAATTTGAAGTCTTTTTCCAGAGGAAATATTGACTCATTGCCTACACTAGAATTAAATTATAAGGAATGAAGCTAATTTCAACTTATGTTATCCGATATAACAAAACTTGGAGCAGCTTACGCTTTTTTTATAAACCGCTTCGCGGTTTATAAAGCGTAAGCTGCCCCAAGTTATGTTATATCGGATAACATAAGTTGAAATTAGCTTCATTCCTTAAATAAGTCCCATACAAACACGAAACAAATTCAATGATTATTTAGTTATACTGAAATCAAATATCAACATTTATAAAATAAACAACAAAATAATTTTATATTATGACCAAAGCAATCTTGCTTACTTTAATTATATATGTGACCTAGATTTAGCCTTAGATTGTCGGAAGCACAAACCCATGTATAGGTCCTAGGTCACTTCGCCGCCGGCATATTGAATGCCATGTTGCAGTTGATGAAACGATAGCTAGTCAGCATGGTTAGGAGACAGCTGTATGTGTGTTAAAATAACAGAGGACGTAGAATTTCGTAAGTTATTCGATGGTAATGGATGAGGAACGATTTGTCTTTATCAGATGATGGAGTGAAGATCTATATGGCAATGCTGATTTCTCCGCGTGGTTCAGATAGGCTGTGAACCATATTTACAGAAGTGAAGTTCTCGATCTCGCAAGGCTTCGGTGATAATGGACAGCGTTGCGCTAGTGACTTGTTTTTGATTCGAAGAAAATTCATTACTTATTTTGTTTGTAAAAAGATAATATATCATATCATATTCAATTACGTACTAGTTAACAATTAAACAAAACATTTTCCTTTTTATAGTGTATTTATACGCCACTTATGTAAGTTTAACTTTTGACCTTTCAGAGTATTTCAAAAGAGAAATTTACATGCCACAGGAATCACAGAGAAATTTACAAGATTCACTTTTATAGTATTTATCAGGGTGAAAAAAAAATGGAAATGGAAATATTTGATATTTTACTCAAATATTCCAGTATCAATAAGACTAACTGATTTAAAGTAATAAAAAGGTTATATTTATTAAAAGTATTACACATATTAGCAATGGATCAATTGATAATTCTTAAATACGGCACATTCTCAAGTCAAATGTCTGATTTCAAAATCTTCTTGCAGGAGTCTGATAAGCCATATTTCAGACTATGTTGGCAAAAAAGTGTGTGGTTGAATTTCTTTCATATCGTATATAGAGTTTTTGTATCCTAGAACAAAAAATCTAAGTTTCAGAAAAATTGAATTTGAGGGATAATTTGGCCTATCCATTGTGTCCTACCTCAAATGTTAATTTCATTTAAATCACCGATTTTTGGAATTTGGGTACAAAATTTGTCCTGAACCCAGAATGTAAATATGTCTGTATTTTCCCAAAATATAGTTGAGGTTTATATATAGTCCCAAAACAACTTAATATGGTCTTTTATCAAATTCAGAAAAATTGAATTTGAGGAAAAATTTGGCCTATCCATGGTGTCCTTATCAAATGTTAATTTCATTTAAATCACTGATTTTTGGAATTTGGGGACAAAATTTGTCCTGAACCCAAAATGTAAATATGTCTGTATTTTCCCAAAATATAGTTGAGGTTTATATATAGACCCAAAGAAAACTTAATATGGTCTTTTATAAAATTCGGTTTTTTTTATGCATATTTGTCAGTAAAGTTCGAGCGTGTTTTTTATCAGCCATGTAAAAAGCTTCCCTTCGTTAGGCCTGAAATAAAAATGTGTTTGTTTCCAGTTGCCCACTTAAAACGCACCAGAACCATACTTTTTTCAGCTGTTTATTAAATGACTTTTTTATTCAATTTTTCAGAAAATTGTTTCATTTTCTGTCTTTGTTTTTTGTAACTTATCAACCAGTGATTAATAACAAGAGTTGAGCTCATATATGTTGAGTGGTCTATAAAAAGCTCTATTTTTTGACAAATATCTTTTTAAACAAAAAAGAATATCTACCTACCTACCCATTCTAAAAATTATAGGTTGAAATTTGTAAGCTTGGCCTTATTGACTAATTCATACCACAATTGTTCTTTTCGGTAATAAGACAAAAGGATAGCGGGAATAAAAACACTCTTTTGAAATTTTGCAACCCTATCACTACTTTTCTCTTTAATATTTCAAATAAAGCCTTGAACTTTTAAAAAGGTCATTTGATGTATGTTTTGGTTTACATTTAATGTGAACCGAACTCAAGATGCATTTATGTTATACACGAGGTAAATTTACTTACCCGATAGAAAATTCACAATTGTATGAAGTTCTTTTATGTTCCCAAGTAAATCTATATATTTTTTCTCTTCTTCTGGGTCCATGGAGCAGGTTTTAATCATGAGGATTGCATCCTGATATACCGTGGCAGTTCCTAGGTGTCGCTCTAGCTCCATCACAATGTCCCGGATGTTTCGCCATTCTTGACGGAATTCTGAGTCGGATAGAGACAGGTCTGCGGAAAAACCGTAATACTGGTTTCTAATGAGGCGAATCCTTTCAATGTTGGCGGCCAAGCTTCTGTCACCGGGATAAGGAATCTGTCCCCATCCTTTGGAATGCGGTGCTAACTTACTCAAGTCGCGTAGAAGTAAATACAAAAAAGATAAGCCTAAGTCTGAGTAATCACCAGTGTATTGTTTGGTTTGTTTTGGGAAAATTATCTCTAATTGAGTTTTATTGAGTGGATTTCTATGTCTATGTGGAAATGTATCTATAAATTCTTTAACCTTTCTGGACAGATCAGATGGTTTCACTTCTGTCCTTAGAATATCACGTAACACATCAGTACAGGGACCTAATATAAGCCTCGACAATCTAGCAGCGTTTGTTGTTTCTGGTGTTGAAATATAGTACTTGGAAAGAGACATCTTGTGACTTGGGGTATTAGGGTTCTATCTCTGCCATAAAATGATTTCAGTTTAAAACTAAAAATAAAATCATATAAGAACAAGAGATTTTGTAAAACACTAATGCCCCCTTACCCCAAATTTGGAATTTTTCTAATATGGATATAATGGTTAAAAAATGACGCGATCGTACCAAAACAGAACTTCGCCTAGATATTCATCAGATAAATCTGTATACTAAATTTCATTTCAGTATGTTCAACCACTGTAAAGAAAATGAAAGGAAACTGTCAATAATTGGGTTTTTTATAAGTCCAAGGGGCATAACTTTGTAAAAAAAAAAAATAGCGCGATCAAACCCAAAACAAAATTCATCTGATATATCTGTATACCAAATTTCATTTTAGTATGTGCAACGGATGTGAAGAAAATGAACGGAAACTAAATCTTACTCTAATGACCTTTCGGAGATTTCAAAACACTTTGTTCTCCATCTGTCAAAATTCAGATAGGGTACTTGATTTTAAGTTGTAAAGAAATTTACTGTCTTTTTTAAATTAGTTAATCATTTAAATTTCACTCTATTTGATCTTTGAGAGATTTCAAAACACATTGAATGATGTTTTCCATATGTCAGAACATATATAGTGCTTGATTAAACATTTGGAAGCATTTTTTTAATTAGATTATTTAATTTTTTTCCTTTATTTGACCGTTGAGAGATTCCAAAACACAATTCAGGATGTTTTCTATCTATAAAATATAGATAGGGTACTTAATTTTACATTTGGAAATATTTTTTTTCAAGAAAATTAAATCGTTTGAATCTCGTTCAATTTGACCTTTGAGAGATTTTAAAACACAATGTATTATGTATTCCAATTTTCAAAATACAACAGAAGTTCTGACTTTTTTTGTGACATTTAAATTTTTAAATAAAATCATTTGAGGTAGGCCCGTACTTTCAAAATTTCTGTCAAACTTATAATATTTTAAATTTGAATACCTAGAATAAGTCTTAAACTAAATAAACACCCATAAAAGACATATCTTTGCAGGTTAATTTTTATACAACACGTCTCAGAGAGCACATACCTCTAAAAACTCAACAGCCAAAATTGAACATAAAGAAATGTGATATCATATCTTACTTAGTTATGCACCAAATCACATCAAATTTATGTTAATTTATGAAAGTCAAAAATATTCATTTGCCAAAAGAAAATTTGAAATTTTATTGCAAAAGATTAACAAATTGACGTTGAATCTGTCCATGTCTTTAAGGAAAGAATCTCAAAATATTATTATTTTTCATAATTTTCAAAGTCTAAACTGTTGCATGCCATTTTTTTCTTTAAAACTATTAAGAATTATATCAAAAGCTAACAAATATACATACTTCATTGTGGTTGACCGGAGAATTTTAAAAAAACAGTCTTTTGAAGACGTATACCCCCATTTTTGAAATATCCTTTTTGTTTATTATTCTTTGCAAAATTTTGAAAAAAAAGTACAATCAATTGGTTGATATAGGCTTAAAATCGATAAAAATAGGTATCAATTTAGTTTGCCAAAAGGAAAATTAAATAGTTTAAGGTACATAAAAGCCATTAAAAATTAAGGAGGTATATGTCATTTGGTACATACACAGACACAAAATTTTGTGTCTGTGTATTTTACTGTTTTCTATTGTTTCTACACTATAATTTTTTTCCTAGAAATTATTGTCAGTCAATTTGACATGTTTTGCTCCTTCGGAAGACCTTATTGTTTTTCTTATGTTTCCTATTATAATTATTATTCCCTTTTCATAGTACACGTGATTTATCGTAAACTAAAGAACCGATTTCAAAGATCTTTTCAGGAATGATGCATTGTTGTAATACCTTCAGAACCTTTTTTGTTATTTTTTGAAAAATCACTTCCGGTTACATTTTTTGTCCGATTTTCTTTTTTTTAAGTTGCCATTTTGGCCATGAATCTACTTGTTTACCACTCAAGATATTTTCGGGGATGATAAAACATCTCTTTGAGTAATGCATGGCGTCTTTGGATTTTGCTTCCGTCACTTCCGGTCGACACAGGAAGTGATATTCAATTTCAAGATTTTTTTGAAAAATTCAACCGTTTTGAATAAAGGCAGTTAAAACTTATGTTTACATTCACAAATGCCAGCAAAACGCATCCAAGTTTTTTCGTACTTGTGACTTTGATGTCAGCCTGAAATGATGCCTAAATTGTCTAAATTCGTCAATGACGTCACTTCCGCTGAAAACGGAAGTCATCAGAAAATGCAAATTTTGTGTTTTCTAACATGTTAATGGTTAACTAATGCTCGTTCGATTTTCATAAAACTTTCAGGACTGATAAAACATCACACAAACTTGATATATATTTTTTTTGTTTTGATGACGTAACTTCTGAATTTGATATTTCCGAGATTTAATGATTTTCAGATGGTCACACTGTCCAGGATTTTCCTCAAAAGTTCTTCTAGACAGAAACATATTTTCACCGATGATAGAGCAACATGTACTGATGTGACACACACCTCTCTTTTTCTCCGAAAGTTCAGCACGTCGGAGCTCGCTATGGTTATCCTGGTGAGCTTGAGATAAAAGATACCACAGAGTCCGACACTTCTGCTTCATACTTGGATATTTTACTTGAAAAAGACACTAATGGTAATCTAACAACCAAGCTATATGATAAACGTGATGACTTTAACTTTTCTATCGTCAACTTCCCTTACTTATGCAGCAATATACCTTCATCACCTGCATACGGAGTATATATATCTCAGTTGATTCGATACGCAAGAGCATGCTCTACGTATGAACAATTTCTTAAACGAGGTAAACTATTAACAAGCAAGTTGATGAAACAAGAATATCAACAGTCTCGTTTAAAGTCATCATTTCGTAAATTCTATGGTCGATACAATGACCTTGTCAGCAAATACAATTTATCATTGAATGAAATGCTGACTGACGTTTTTCATACCAATTGCTAGTCCATTACTTATACACTGAATTGACGACGGATTTTTTCCGTTATTTCCTGATTATGACAACGAGCACACGGCGGGTGTGACCGGTCGGCAGGGGATGCTCACTCCTCCATGGCACCTGATCCCACCTCTGATGTTTCGGAGGTCCGTGTTTGCTCTGCTCTTATTTTGTATATTGTTCAATGGACATTGAGATTGAATACTGTTCGTTATTGCCATATCCTTCGAAAAAAGTCCTATCGAAGATTTTGAAATTTTTCACATCTTTTCTGCAATATCGTTTTAAATGTTAATATTTTGTAAAAACATATAGAACAAAAATTGTAAAGAGTGTCACTATTTTTCAATTGATATTAACAATATTGGGCTGGCTTTTATAATTAAGGGCCGACGGGGACCGAAAGCTTTTCCTTTATATCTCAAAACGTATTGAGAATTTGGAATACGTCACAAAAGCAAAGTTGTTCAAAATGTCAATGTTAATCTATTGGGATCGTCTAAATACGTCCGGCGACGTCACTTCTGATCAAACCGAAAGAAGTCAAAAAATGCATATTATTGCCGTGCTTGACATGTTTTCGGGTAACATATGTCAATGAAAGAATAAAAATAAATTTCCGTCCGTCGACGTCACTTTTGGTGAAACCGAAATTAGCAGAAAATGGCTTATTTTTGCAATAATTAACATAGATTCGGCGAATTTAAACCATTTTTGGACGTCATTACTCATTTTTTTTGAAAAATGAAAGTTTCTTCTGGTAAAACAGGACGGAAGACCTACTCGTTTCTTTGCAACGAGTTTTGCTCTAGTTATTATTAATAGTTTTTTTCTTACCGATTTTGTGCTAGTGAATTCTCGAGAACGTCTTGATCGATTTTCATGAAACTTTCAGGTCTGATAGAACATCAAAAACTCTAAAAATATTTATGGATTTAATATTGTTCGTTATCTCCATATCCTTCATCTAGAAACTGGCATTTTCCTGAAAATAATGCAAGCTATACAAACTTTTTTTTTTTCTTTGTAATAATTTAAGTATTGAAAATAAATAAACATTGTAAATATCCTGTAGGTGCGTTTCTAAAAAAAAAATAACTGACATCAAACCGCATTTTATAGGTCTCTAACTACATCGGAACTTATGCAGACAGCTCAAAAAATCAGTGTTTCAGTTGATCATAGAAATTTAAATGAATTTATAATAATGAAAATTTATAAATAATGGAGACAAGAAATAAAGACAGTGTTCTCACAGAAGATTTCAACAGGTATCGTACAATCACTAGATTGAGCTACGTAGCTTGATTTACCTACTTAGCTTATTTACCTACCTGATTGATTTATTTATATAAAAAAGCATTTTTCTAGAGATTTGCAGAAAATCTCATTTTGATGCAGTGATCATTTTCAACTTTGAACACATCTGAACACAATTCACACTCTTGAACAAATGTCTTTTTCTGCGCAATTCCAATCTAAGCTGTGAAAGTTTTGGGGCTATGTATGAAAGTTTGAACAGTTACTCCATGAATGAAATGTCAAGGAAGTCCAGTTCTGGTTACCATAATAATAGGTTGTTAATTTTTCAGCACAATGTGAAGTTATCATAAACAGTCATGCCTCACCGTACCCAATAGAGAGGACAGATAACCAAGCAATGAAATTACATGTTTTGCTCCAAAGTTTCCAAACGCAGCAATGAATAAACTATCTTTGCTTTGGATTGTTTTTAAAACCTCTCTTGTATAAGTATCGATATCATGCATTTAATTGGGATTTTTGTCTAATTTTTAATAAAAAAGAAAATTTGTGAAAAGTTGCATTGAATAGCTAAATAAAGTTATCTAGGGTAGATAAATAAATCTACGTAGGTAATTCTACCTATGTAGCTAAATCTAGTGATTATATTGGACCTGTTCAATTTATATATTTAACTAACTAAATCTTTAGCACTCAAAAGCTTTCGGGGTTTTGCTCTTTATCCACCCTTTATTTTATAAGAATCAGATGGCAGAGCTTTGGAAACTTTATTCATAAAATGTTTCAAAATTTGAAAAGCTCTGAAAATGTTAAACAACATTCAATACCCGTTATGAAAGGCAGTTCAAAGTACTAAGTAATATTTAAGAGCATAATGCGTTCCATACTGAAGAGCCGTAGTCGCTATATTGTAAATGTTCACCCAAACGGAAATGTCCATTAGGACGTTATAATAGAGATTTGTACACTAATTTATTATTTTTTTTATTTTTTAATACAAGTTCTAATTTAAACGTTTTCAAATTCAGGAACACTAAAGGGAAGAAAGAGAAAGTGATAATTTAGAAAGAAATAGAAAGTGATATTTTATATAAAATCGGTTGGTTAGTAAAATCTGTGTCAGTTTCCAGGAGAAATACCTGTACATTAGACATCTGAAGAGCTGGTTCTAGGTAATATATGTTACCCCTAACCATTTTCACAAGTTATACTACTTAAATGTTGTGCTCCATAACTAACGCACTTCACAACATCACGCTTGTTATTGCTAAACCGCTTGTTCACGTTTTCTCGATCTTAATGTATAGTCTTGTCCGATTTAGAGAAAAAAATACTTCTAACGGCAAATAATTATTATTTGGTCCAGCATAGTTTTTGGACCTATTTCGAGAATGCTGACTCCGAAAAAATATGCTGGCCTTCATGAAAATGGCATTAAAGAGGTCAAAATGGCCATTCAAAATGGCGGACATCCAATTTTTCAAATTTTTTTCTCAATATCGTTCAAAAAGGGGAAATAATGTGTGAAAATCTTACCGAGTGTAAAAAAAAACTACAAAAATGATTATAGAATGCTAACATTATTAGTTTCACTCAAAAGATTTAGTCGTTTCTACACTTGATTCGAATTAACTCTGATTTAATTGTTTATTGTTCTATATTCTGCTTTGTTTAGGATTTTTGTGCATTTGCAAGCATTCCTTCACTGTAGATTTGTATTTTTCCTCCACATCTAACTATTCTACAATTAAATAATGGTGCAACTGCAAGTTAAACGTCAAAATGGCGGTTATTCCTTTTTTTCAAATTATTTCTTAATGTCGTTTATATAGGAGAAAAGTATTTGTGAATAACTTACTGAGCGAGTGCAATTAACTAGTATGTAAAATTCTAATAGAACACTAATACGATAAATTTAAATTTGTTAAAAATCAAAATGTGTTATTTAGCTCACAATGGCGATTCAGAATGACGTGATATTCATTCGAATTTCCTAAAATACTCAAATTGCTTCATTTTAAGACGTTTTGCTGAAATAATTTACAGTTTAATTTTTTTTATATATTTAGTTTATTGATAAGTCCATTAAATATGAACAAACAAAAATACTAGAAAAGATTCATTTTTCTGGAAATAGTGAAAACAAACTCAACATTATGGGTGTCCAAATTTCCTCCCTTGTATTTGACCGTGTTTTAAAGCCCTTGAGCCCCCGTCCACCTAAAATCAATCCTGAATACTGTTTTTATCAATTCAACATTCATCAGCACACCATCAACTATAACTGAAGAAATTCTTGTCGAATTTTCATAGAATACTTTGTTCTAGCTTTTTAGCCCTCATAAGAACTTAGTATTAACCAAAAACATCTTCTATTGCAGCTTTTATTGTTACTCTGTCTTCGGAATTTTTTTTAATTTTCAACACTCAGGAAAGATTTGCCATGGGTCAAGGATGACAACACACTTGGCACGTAAAAGATCGTTTATCAGGCCTGGGGGCCATAAAACTTAGACAAGCTCACTTTTGATCTCAGTCTCACTTTTCCACTATATATTATTTTGGAAAAAGTGAGACTGAGATAAAAAGTGAGCTTTTCTAAGTTTTCATGGCCCCCAGGCCTGAAGTTAAAAAAGAGTAAGCTCACTGGGGGCAGCCAGAGACACCAAAATCCTTCAAAAATCAATTATTTAAACTAGTAGTTCACCGAAACATGGCTGAAAAATTGCTGAATCAGCGTTAAACAACATGTAATCAATCAATCAACACTCAAGGAACAACACATTTATGTTCAAATGTTAAAAGTCTATTTTGTTTCCGAAAACCTTGTGCAAAATGAAGCAAAGGTACTATAAGCAATTAGCTCACTAGATGATACCCCCTGTCTCCCATATGCATATAATAATGACAATGTCCATGTTTTACTATGTGAAAACCAAGGAGGAGCACAATGGCAATATGCAATAAAGATTTTTTTTAAGTTTATCAAATTTCATTTTATGGTATGAGAGGAAGTGCGGATAAGAGATGGGTACCCCAAGGCGTAAAAGACGGACGGATGGACATACTGATTACTCAATACCCTCCCGCTTTTCAGGTGGGGTGGAAGGGGGGTATAAAAATCTCTGATATTCAGGACATGTAGCTCTTTAT
Organism: Saccostrea glomerata; assembly: GCA_003671525.1. Taxonomy (NCBI): domain Eukaryota; kingdom Metazoa; phylum Mollusca; class Bivalvia; order Ostreida; family Ostreidae; genus Saccostrea; species Saccostrea glomerata. Next base: position 90,858 of record PRKT01000508.1, on the reverse strand, counting down.
TTCGTGATTCTGTATAGATTTGTGTCTTTTAGGGTAGAAATGTCATTCTATTAACAAAAAAAAAATACTCAAACTTTATCATCTAAAATCATATACTAGTATATCATATTCCATCTCTGATGTTTCGGGGGTCCGTGTTTGCTCTGCTCTTTTTTTTTTGTATTGATTTATGGACTTTGAAATTGAATACTGTTCGTTATCTCCATATCCTTCATTGTGTGCATGTTTTGCTGAGAAAAGTTGTATAATTATGCAATTTAATTCGCCTGCAGATTCCTTGTGATTCCCATCACTTACCAGATTTCGTACCAAAAGGCCTAAGCCATTCTTGACTTTCATCTAGTTAACACTTCTCTTGACAACAAAGTTATTTCTCTTGTCGAACACTCCAACAACTTTACAAGGCAACTTGATCCACACTTCTTTGTTAGGATAGTGTAAGGTTGTAAGAAAAATCGAGGGGGGACTGTACACAAACATTTCTTCTTTCAGATTTTGTAAATTTCATTTTGTTTTAATTTATATACACTGTTGAATACAAAATTGATGGAGGAAGACCGTTCACAATATGAAATATTTGAGAATGCAGTTGAATTTTTGACTGAGAATAACAAAATGCAAATGTAGGGACACAGAATCAGAGCTGGACAATCAAGAAAATTTAATGGTTTATGTATATTATTATACTGATAATTCTTTATACGTATATTTGTTTATATTTGGATATTTAAACATATTCAAATTTATTTGCTGTAACAATTACTAACCCTGTAATTGGTTGTGGTTCATCATTTTAAAAATCATACAAATTATATTGCACTAGACCTTCCACTTGAACATAAACATTTTTTTTTTCGATATTATTTAGCAGCCCTAGAACTATCATGTTCACTGGGTCGCCTTAGTGCTCGGGTATACTGCTATTGAGGTAGCTTAATTTTCATATTGTTCTGAAACAGCAATTATTATATGATAATTATAAAATTTTTAAGTGAAGAAGGATGATAAGACGGCAAATAGGTAAAATGTCTTCAGAATTGTTGTAAAAACTTATCTTAATAATAATCCAGCTGGTTTGGTACACGTCAATGTTTGTAAGAAAGTCTTGTCAAACAATGGCTACCTTTTTCTAGTGTACCGTATATACTCGCCTATAAGTCGGATTTCTTGGAGTTAATTTCAGGTCCAAAACTATACACTTAACAAAACTTCTAAGTGTTCACATTAATAAATGTCTTTATTTAAAAACTACTTTATGGAATGGTATGATATTTTCAAATTATTACAACAAATGAGTCTTCTCAACAATTGCAGAAAAAAAATCAATAACAACGATGAAAACCAATGTTTCGTGACGAAGCTTAAAAGCAATAAATCTGTACTTTGCGGCACGTATTTTGTGTAATAAGCATCTTTTTGTGATCATTATCAAATTTTAAAAACTGGTTTCACTAAAAAACACAAAACATTGGCAAAATAACCATTGAGATAAAAGGGAGAGCCATTGGAATGTTGATATTAGGACCATCTTTGCACCACGTTTTACTCACTTTTATTTTATTGCTTAATTGTACTTGATATTACTTCTAAAAATTATCAAACAGTCGCAAAAACCATTTATACACATTATTCTATAGGCTGTGGTAATTTTTCATCACTCATTTATCACAATTTGAAAGTTTTTGACAAAATTTAACCACACCGGAAGTGACTTTGATCTTCTTCTGAGGAGAACATTTCATGTGAAAAGAGCGTTAAAGTGTTCTGAAAAAATCTTAGAAGCATGGAAACAAACCATTTCAATCGTACGAAAATGATAAGAAATCGGTGCTCGTGGCAGTCTTATATCAGCTCAAGCAGTCTGAATTATCCTTAATTCAGCGCACTTACAAGCTAAACACTCAAGGAAATTGACCAAAAGGCATTTTGTGACGATACACTGTCAAATTCCTGGATCTGAATCCCATTGAACACATTTGGGATTTTCAAAGAAATGTCAACGCCCCCCCCCCCTTTCCTCACAATTACAATTGTGTGGAAAGATCTAGGCAGTACATGTAGGTTTGGCAGAAGATGGGTCAATCTCCTATTCAGTGGTACATGGTATCCAACAATAAAGATTGTCTTGTAGTAATTAGAGCGATTAGTGGGTCTTACTCAATCGATATTTTTGTGTGTATGAATTTTCATTTTAAGGGTACATTATTTTTTTTGAGACTTTGCTTTAAATTCTGACGAGATACTTACATGAAATTTACGCAACATCGAACCTAAACGTGCATCATTAACCGAGAATTAAAGAAATTAATTATTGTTTGCTTTTCTTCTTAAAACCTTCAGAAATGTTAGGTGAACACTTAGAAGTTTGGTTCAGTGTATGTCCGACTTATAGGCGAGCTATAGAATAAATGGTAATATATGAGGTCAGGCCCTATGATATATAAGCTTATTGAATACAACCGACTTATAGGCGGACCGACTTATAGGCGAGTATATACGGTACATATAAGGGGAAAAAATATGACGCACACGACAGCGTACGTGTGCGTGTGGAGGTAAAACAGACGTAAAGTTGCCAAGCTCACGAACCTAAATTCATTCAATTATTAGACTCTAGAGTTTCTGTCAGTATTAAGGTCATACGGAACATAGTTTGAACTCTATTGGGTTCTTCTCTGGAGTTGAAGAGTTCCACTAAATGACGGATCTGTGTGCAATATTTTAAATATCTATATATGGATTAGTAAACCTATTCTAAAACAATTTTTGATGAAAAAAAATCTGGATTTTACGTTTCGTAATTTTTGTAACTTTTTCTTTGAATAATTCAAAAATAAAAAAAATCTTTTCAAAACCCCTGGAAGGGCATGCTGATTTTTGTCTACGAACATGTAATGGTATTTACTTTTAGAATATCTTGAAAAATTATCAGTAGGTAAGGTACACTGCGTATATCCTTAAGGTGAAAATTATGAGAATGGCTGTCTGCTGTATAAATATCGGTTTCAGTGATAATGTATACCTTGACGATAACCAAGGTGGCATGATGAGAAATCCTTTTTTGACGTGACTTTGTTACTTGCCAACGTCTCCGTCATTGTTGGTTAGAAACCTTTTAAGTTACTCTAAAGTTTTACAACCGTAAATAGGATATTTTTTTTATTGAAAAGTTAAAAGCAAACTGCACAGCAACACGATGTTGCCTTTTATTCACTTATGCAATTCAATTACTATTCCCAATGTATTTTCTGTCAGCAAAACAATGTTTACATCTCTAATGCAACGTTTGGCACTAAAGATTGTGATCACAAAATTGACATCAATATTCACACTGTAGGTACCGTTCACGGTAGCCTAGTGGTAGAGCCTTCGCTTCGTGATCAGCAAGCCCGGGTTCGATTCTCGTTCCCGGCGCCGCGTCAAACCTAAGACGTAAAAATAGGTAGCGACTGATCCTTCGCCAAGCGCTCGGCATCAGGAGTGAAAGTCACGGGTCTTTCGGATATGACCTTAAAAACGTAGGTCCCATGTCACGGTAGGCGCTGGCACGATAAAGAACCCTCACTGTTCAATGGCCCTGAGTGCCGAGCATAGGTCTAAATTTGAAGCCCTTCACTGGCATACGGTGACGACTCCATATGATTGAAAAATTCTCAAGAGGGACGTTAAACAATATACGATCAATCAATCAATCACACTGTAGGCTTTTTATAATTTTACCCACGTGACGCCATACATTTCATGGTTGAGTAGTGTTGACCAGCGATTTTAGTGCAAAGTGATTAAAATACACATCTGACCAATTTTCATAATGATGGCCACATAGTTAAAATATTTTGGCATATTATGTTCTCATGCGTTTTTTCCCTTTCAGTATAGTAACATGTATGCCATTGGTGGTTTTTTCTCAAAATTCTTTTAAATCATTTATTTAGAATGATACCAAACATTTTTGTTGCAATTTTCAGCATGTTTTCTATGATACTGAAAGTCTCGAGATAGAATAAAAACATTTGTAACCAGGACGACCTACTTGTTATATTCTTCATAGTTTAAACACCAAGAAAGATTACTCTTTATAATGTTTGACCTAGTTCAATAAATGTAGAATTTTGTCAAATATTTTACATTTTTCTATTTTGGAAACATAGAACACAAACATGCCTTTCTGAGATTTTTTTTAAACAATATGCATCTGATACAAGTGTAAAGACATATATACATTCGGGAGATAGGTATGTTTCTGTTTTTCTCTAACAAAATATGCTGTTAAATCGACGAAAATTTGCAAACAAAGAGAAAATTTAAAAATTGACATGTTTTCTGACCTTCCAATACTCATTTTGTGGGAGGGATAAGAACAGGATTTTATTCAGCAACTGTTGCACCATTTTAAAATACATCCCAAACTAGTGGTCAAAATGTGTCTTCACCTATCTTGTCTTTTGCAGAAAATTATGGACTTTTACGTGAAAGACATTTAAAATTAACTGAATGTACTGATTTTTGTACGTATGTGTCTTGGTAAAGCCCTATAGTGAATTGTCAATTTCCAGTGTGTGATTTAGCAAAATCACGTGACCAAATGTAATGTAGTTCTGGTGAATATCATTTCCTCTGACAAATAATTTCTTCATTATTTGAATATTCATAATTTCCCAAGAAAATTCATATTTTCCAAAGAAAGAGAAAAACACAGGTATGGTTTGTTTATCTTGTTAACATTGCTAGATCATATTGTAGTGACTTTCAGGTGTAGAACCGTGTGTAGAGAGAATTATTGTTTTACACATTAGGGTATGAATGAATGTGTGAGGATTGGTTTTAAATATCCACTCATTTCATTGCTTTGTAACCTTAAAATTGTTGTATTGAGAGTATATTCATAGGTTCTAATCCTGTTGTACAATCTTTGAAGTATAAACTGAATAAAATGTTGTTTAAATCAAAACTTAATGTTTTTAACAATGGAGTATACCTCCCTGACAAAAGACACCAGAAACATAGAATGACCGTACACAGACAACAAATTAGAGATCCAAAATAACAGTGTACCGAATTTATTTTTCTGTTCTTTCTGCAAATTCCGAAAAGATACTACAGACAAAGAACTTGTAGATAAAGAAAAAATACAATGGAACTTCATTCTGTAACTTTTTCCACACTACATATGGTGTTAATTTCTCCCTCTCAATTCAATTTTGCTCTGCTATGCATGAAAGGTCAAGATACCTGTCATAGTTCATTAGCAAATACTTCGTGTATATTTCGAAAGGCTAAAATCCTGATAGCAACACAAAAACTGCAAAAGACAAATCTGTTCTCCAAGTATTAAACTGCATGCAACATGTTAAAGAAAAATATAGAAAATGGAAACAAAAATTAAAATAAATGCTGATTAAAAAGAATTATACCAACTCACCCTCTCCTTTAACATTTTGTTATTAAGCCATTTACAATTCTTTGTCAAACGTCCATTTCTCCTTGATACATTACGCCGTTATACATAAAGTGGTTTAATAACTCAAAAAAATATTTCGAAATATCGTTGTACTTTAAATGTGATTGAAGGAGACTTAAAGAACTATTTGTGCGGCGTCCCTCTTGTGGGTCTTCAGTGATACATATCTTCTTTCTGTTATACTTTATTGTTATTCGTTAAAGATAATGTACATTGAAGTTCATTGTAGATGTTCAAATTCTGGACAATTCAATTAAACATTTAAATATGGCATCGGTAGAACAGGTAAACAAATAATGATAAGTCATGAACATTTTAATACAAAAGGAAGCATATACATAAGGGATAATTAAAACATATCCGCTGGCCATTCAAATTTCGATGGGAATATAATGAACATAAATTTAATTAAATTCTAACCACATCCAAACATTTTTTATAAGATTTTTTCGTCTTCTGATAAAAACAGAACAATAAGTAATCTGCGTCTAATAACTTTTTCTTTATTATCTGATGATAAGAGAGTCACCTGAGAAACTTTAATAATAAATAAAAAAACATATCTTACCAATTTCCACCGGGATCTGAATAGAACTAACGTCTTTCGTGAATACGGAGCTATGGTTATATTTCATTATTATAACACATTAAATTATAATTCGATAATTCGTTATTTCGATAACAAAAAGGTTTTGCATAGGATTTAATTGCGCTTCCGTAGTATCGCTACTGTTAATTAGTGAGGACAAAGAAAGAACCTTTGATTGTAAGGATTTGATGACGTTTCGGAATCCAATATATGTTTTGTGATCCGATTTCATTTTGGTTGCAAAAGTCTTAGGTTTGACGCGGCAAGAAGAACATCAAACGAACCAAAGCCATCCGATTACTCCACCACTAGACTACCGTGACTGATAGAAAAAGTTTAAACGTTTCATAGTATATTAAGCGTACCGGTATATAACATAATTAACCAAAACAACAGATAAAAAAATAAATAACAATTTAAGGTATAATGTCACATTCATTCTTGTACAAGTTTATCCAACTTCATATGATATGCGTTTAAATAATATAAAAAAGTTGGACACTTTTAATAGGTATAAAAGATAAAGATTGGTGCTTTAAAAAATAAAGTTTGTAAATAAGAGAATATGAGAACTCTTCAAAAAAGACGACTCATATCGGTGACATCCTGCTAAGATTGGAATCAATTTTTATAGACATACACAAATTACTCTTTCCGGTATGGAATCCGGATAGGGCCACGCAGTTCACTATCGCATCATCGCACCATCGAGGTTTGAGTCGACGGTGCGATGGCGAGATAATGCGATGACGATGGAGCGATAAAGCGATAATGATGAAGCGATGGTGCGATAGCGCGATGACGATGACGCGATGGCGCGATACTGCGATGACGATGAAGCGATGTTGCGATGGAGCGATAAAGCGATGACGCGATGGCACGATAGCGATGTTGCGATGGTGCGATCGCGATGGTATGATAACGCTATAACGATGAAGCGATGCTCTATCGTGTCATAATCAGTGCTCTATCGCACTATCGTCATCGTCTATTGTCGCACTATCGCGCTATCGACTCTTTTGCGCATGCGCCATTGAGAAGAGAAATGGCGTCAGGTTGTGAAATTATGAACAGAATACATATCGGAAATAGATCTTACTGGGTTAATTAACTTCACTTTGCATAAAAATTAACCATGTCTTTATTGCCAGACATATAACAAGTTAGAAGATTGTTAAAATATAGTTTGATAATCAAGATAAAGTTAACAATACACTCATGTTGTGAATGATGTAAAAGAAATCGAAATCTGCGTGATCTAGATTTTGGTTTCTAAACGGGTGGGGGGGGGGTTAATACTGTAGATTGGGTAATAATTACGTGGGAAATAATTACGATGGGTTTACTTTCGCGATTCATTTTTTTTTCCGCAAAATTAAACCCATCGTGAATGCTATCATTAGAGATTGTTCTATCTGACGTATCCATATCCGTATACGTATCCGTATCCGTATCGAGATATGAAAGGCATCTCGATCCCATTGTCTAAACAATCTGTTTACAATTCGATCGTTTCTTGTTTGATTTTTAACCTCATTCACTAAAAAATTATATGTAGTGTGATATTTTTAATTAAAAAAAAAACATATCAGTTGCTGTACACGCCTTATGCATCAGGTGTTTGGGGGGGGAGGGGGTAAAAGTTTAAAAATAAAATTAGAAAAAACAAGCATGATTTTAATTATTTAAATGTTTAGAAAATTGTACTAAAATCTCTCTCTCTCTCTCTCTCTCTCAGGGTATTCATTCTTCATTCTAAAATTAACATGTACATTAACAATAATTTTACACGACATATCCCCAATAATATATAATTATATATACAGTTAAACCCCCTTATCTCAAACTTGTAAATTAATTGTAAAAACATGTAATTGTACATTAACTGGGGAAGATTTAACCATATGTGTATGGGGGATTTACTGAAAACGTCCATCCTTTTTTCCTTTTTTATCATCTTCTATGTTATTCATTATCAAGTATTTGATGATCATATTTCTCCAGAAAAAAATTGGATAGCTGGTAATTCTGGGGCGGTTTAAATATACTCCCTAAATTGTAGGTCGATAGCCGTATCATGGGCGGCGCAGGCAAATAGTGGGGGGCGTTAATTGAAAGGGGGGCTAAACCAACAGAAAAGGTAAACCCCACTTTAAAATGCCTATATTATGTCTATCTTTGCGTATCCAGGGTTTAAAGAAGCTTGCATTGAGAATTGAATATGTACAATTTCCGACAGTGTTGCGATTAAATGCAGTATATGTAGTACTCGATTGATTTAACACTTGTCGATAAAGGGGGAGAAAAATAAATTTTAGGTCATGATGTATCTTCCTTTCTTAAACTATTCTATTTGCATATTAACTTCTTTTTATGAAAGTTACTTGATCGAGTTTAAAGTGAACAAAGCAAGCTCTGAAAAACTTAGATACATGTATTTCATCACTGTAATTTTTCTTTAAAAGCGTGAATTTTTTTCTTGGCTATAATGAAGCAGTTCCTTCTCTTCAATTCTATAATTTGTGCACACTGATCTCGATCTCGCCCTATTTATAAATATGAAAAAGAAAGTCGGATAGAAAAGAGAAGAAAATTAGCACGATGGAGAAGTAGACTTAGCAAAATGAGATGTATTATTTTGAAAATTTTGAGCCATATTTATTTTAATCTTAGCATAAAAAGAGAGTTGAGATAATATTTATTGAATACCATATTCTGAAATAATTTTTATATCAAACCACAAATGATGTTAATGAATGATAGTCAAAGACGTTATCAAATGTCGTGTGTGCACATGGTGAGGCACAGACGCCGGAACTGGGGGGGGGGTGCTGCAGGCGTAGGATAAGCTCCCTTTCCACTTTCAACAGGTATGTTGTATTGCATCAAAGAAGAGTAAGTGGTAGTGTTAAAAAATGGCAATGAAAAAAGTTCGACCCCCCCCCCACACACACATAAAATAGTGTTAAGTACTTTTTTTTTGCATGTCAGGGTTTTTCAGGGCTTATATTTTTTCTCTTTCAATTAGCCCCCCTCTCCCTACTTTCAATTTGCTTCTGACGCCAATGTGAGGGGAGGGGAAATGAGAGAGTTGAACAGTATCTTCAATGCATATACTCAATACTTGTAACGGTCCTGAGGCGAATTATGAAATCAGTTTGAAAAGTCTCTTTAAAAACGGCTACAGTGTTTTATCAATCGCGTTGATGATAACGTATTTTGTATTTCAGTGTGTGTGTTGGGGGGGGGGGGGGGGGTATCTGTTATACCGTGTAAAGGTATATGAAAAATACAGAATATATCAATAAAATATCCTGATATTAAGCGAGAGGAAAAAGAGAAAGGGGATTTCCTACAAAAATTTTGAAACAAAATGATTTTAATTTCAAAACAAAATAATTAAAATAGAATATTTTATATTTGAATTCATTTTCTTTTTTTCAATAAATATTTTTCTACGAAATGATAGAGGTTTACAGCTAATTAGTATTTTTAATAGAAAAATTGTCATTTGCTATTTTCCAATGCATGACTGTGGCTTATTTAACCACAAACAGAGACGGAAATTGTATTAGATGGTTGAGACATCGGGATCGATATACCTTTCATATCTCGATACGGATACGGATACGTATACGGATACGGATACGTCAGATAGAACAATCTCTATTAACTATTAAAACAAGTAAATGCTTATACGAAATTTAAATTTATTTCTTGCATCGTGAAATCAGGGACCTATATACTGGTATACAATACTAAAATACAAAATAAATACAAAACAAAAGTCTTCCTTCCTCTCTCCTCTTGGTACTTCGTGTTTGTTATTCAAAATATGATTATCAAATACAAAATTAAAGTCAGTTAATTATCACTGGGCAATCAAATCTTTGCTCGAATTAACTACCTGCTGAGAATGCCATCCTATCTATATAGTCGATACAGCGATGGTGTGATGACACGATGTCCATAGCGCGATAAAGCAACGATGGCACGATGTAGCATCGCATCATCACTGTCGCGCCATCGCATCATCGCTATTGCACCATCGCAGCATCGCTATCGTGCCATCGCGTCATCGCTTTATCGCTCCATCGCACCATCGCTTCATCGTCATTGCAGTATCGCGCCATCGCGTTATTTCATCGCGCTATCGCACCATCGCGCCATCGTTATCGCTTCATCGCTCCATCGTCATCGCATTATCGCGTCATCGCACCATCGACTCAAACCTCTATGGTGCGATGATGCGATAGTGAACTGCGTGGCCCTATCCGGATTCCATATTCCGGTGATTCTTGCATTCGGATCTTTGTTTTCTTTTGATTGTTTTTTTTTTTTTTATTTTCTTTTTTTTTAAAAAAAACTGAATGTAAAAAGAGAAATTGCTAAGTTTCAAGCTCAAATGTAAACATAAGAAACTTTTCTAAGCATACATGATAAGATTTCTTGAAAGATTTATGTTTTCTTGCACGCAGCAATGGTCACTGCATTTAAGGAATGTTTTTAAGTTTTGTGTGAGTTATTGGTGTGTGAATCACACAGACTTGTCACGTAGGCATATTTCATGAAGCGCGCTAGCCATTTTGATTAAACAATACAAAATAGAAGCAGAGCAAATATGGACCTCCAAAACGGCAGAGATGGGACCGGGTGCAGCGCTGCAACATCACTTGGTAAATCTGCTTGTCACGTTTGTTGTGTGGACGTTGTGATATTATGACCAATGCTCTATGGATTCGATCGTTCCTATGCCGTGGGGAAATCGGATGCATTATTGGTATTGAATTTTTGATTAAAACCAATTGAAATAAATTAACTTTTAAATTTAATACAAAAGTGTCTAGCGGTTAGATATTGATTTTTTGACCGCCGGTCCGAAAGGTGTTATAAATTTTCGGACCGATGCTTGATATGGGGTATCGTGACATCACTCGTATCAGATCGGCGTATTTACTACTAAGTTTATGATAAATTAGTTAACACATGTAATATGAACTTGTTTGATTTTTAAAAAATAGGTGACGTTTTTATTGACGAACCTAAGTTTGCTCTGATGCTCTTCACGTCTTAATCACCTGCCATCCTGAAAAGAGACAATTTATTCCTGTGATGACTATTTTCCACTTGCGGCGATTATATGTTCTTCCGGTCAACACTTGGGGAATACCTGGGATATGAATTCATTTTGGGAGTCGCCGTAGTGATGTCTGATGTCTCTAGTAGCAACACGGAACCAGAGTTCATTTTCAATGTTTATATATTTGCAAATAAATTGTAATTGTTGTAAAGAATTGTTTTTCTTGATTTGCAATAATAATAATACATTTACAAAATGGTAAATGTTTTTTTTTCAAGAACCCAACTTAACTGAAGGAAATTATGAAATTTTGGTAGCAGCAGTGGGTGTGATAAACATTGCATTGTCTAAAGGTTTATTTTATCGTCATAGACATTACGAAATCATAACTCGGTTTAATCAAGTGATTATGTGTGTATTGTTTTAATTGTTATAATTCATTTCCTGTACAATATTTTTTTTCTTCAAAGTTTACATTTGATACCTTTGATGTCATTTTTTAACTCTTTTTTTTTTTTTTTTGCTTTCTTCATGTTTTAGAAGTGTTTTGTTGTTGGTGCTCACTCTGTTATTAATCATGGAGTTTTTTGTGTTAGGGAAAAAAGATTAGGATTGAAAGGCAAAGAGTTGATGTAATTTGTATATAGTAAAGAGAAAAATGAATTTGAAAGAGACGATAGAGCAGTAGAAAGAGAAGCAAGGAAGTTGAAAAGTGAAATTGAGTTACTTTAATTAAATTATTAATATCAATTTGGTAATATCATTTTATAGGTCTTTCATGGTAGTATCTTTTTTATGCAAAAAGAAAAACATTCAATATTTTATATTTCCATTTCTAATTTTTCTCTCTGTGATAACTCTTTGAAAGTTAGAGGAGTTGATTTCTTAATAATTCTACCGGAATGTAAATTAGACAGGTGAATAGGCCAGGAGCTGAGAAGGCCTAATATGCATGCAAATCTCGTGCGCATCTGTCTCTGTGTCTGAAGCTAAGGAGGCCAGATATGTATGTAAATCTCGTGCGGCTGCCTTTGTGTTTGACGTCAATGGGCGAGGACTATTGCAATTGCCATGGGAGTCCTCATGTAATTTAAATCTTTGTCTACATTTTTAAAGTCTGAAGCTATAATCTTATTTCACAATAAAATGGAAATATAAGGAATCGCTGTCTAGTAAGTATAGTATGCTAGGTACATCAACGCCCGTTATGCAAATTATCCCATGTTTCCCACTATCGTTGATGCCCTGGCATATTTAAGGAACCATTGTCTAGTTAGTATAGTATGCCAGGGCATCAACACTGGTGGGAAACATTGGATAATTTGCATAACGGACGAAGCCCTTTATGCGTAAATTATCCCATGTTTCCCACTAGTGTTGATGTCCCTGGTATACTATACTAACTAGACAGTGATTCCTTATATTTCCATTTCATTGTGAAATAAAATTGTAGATTTATATTTATAAAATGTAGACATAGATTTGAATTACACGAAGACTCTCTTGCCAATTTCCATAGCCTTTTCCCACTGAGTCAAGCACAAAGGCAGCAGCACGAGATTTCCATGCATATCTGGAAACCTTAGCGTCAGACACAGAGACAGATGCGCACTAGATTTGCATGCATATTAGGCATTCTTAGCTCCTGACCTTTCGACCGGCTTAATTTACATTCCGGAAGGTTTATCAAAACATTAACCCCGCCAAGTTTCAAAGAGTTATCACAGAGACAAGAATAAGAAATGGAAATTTTATACTACGCAGTTATGGAAAGGCTGTTCGAAGGCTTAAAATGCCTTAAATGCCTTAAAAATATACATTAAGTTTGAGCCAGATTTTAATTTCAATATGTGATCCTTGTTTGAAATTGTAGTCAACTTGAGATAATAGCTTAATCAGGTATTATAATAAAGCATTTCGGTGATGTCACATGACTGTATTGATCACGTGACGGACATATATGTTATTCTTAAATGTTGCACAAAAATGGCTTCGGCACAAGTGCAAAACAAAATTATTGTGCAAAGTTTGTTACATAGATCAATTCATCGTGATTTCTGGTACATAAAAAGTGCTGGGGCAGGTTTAATTTTTCATTCGTAAGAAAATATTTTACGAGAAATTCAACTTACCAACATAAGAAGGGATATTTTCCACTCTTTATCGCGTTTTATACAAAAATGGGTAAACTACATACGATCCTCCAGGAAAATCAGTTAGAGGATATTCTTCTCATTTAGATTCACGCAGAATATCTTCAATTAATCCTTGTCTTTCACTTGTGCCAGTCAAATATAAACACGATTCATAAATTCTGATTTTGTCTATAGAAGTGTACGGGGAGCGTTTCAGATATAATTTACGTATTGTTTGTATATGTGCATATTGGCCCAGCAAAAGGAAAAGGGATATCTATATTTCAAATGTTCAACATCATAACAGCACATGGAGCATAAAAACAATCTCATCACTTGAATTAAACAACAACTCCCCCCAAAAAAATCTACATGTTATATGTAAAAATTATGACACTTTCCCCGTTATGTAAGCTCAAGTATGCAGTGGCTTGACGTCATATTCTATTATGACGTCATATCTAGGTAGTTCAGAGAAGTAACTTCAGTTTGAATAGCTTGATATTTTACGGACAGCCTTATCCTAGCCGCGTATCAAGACAGTGATTCCAAAAAAATTACAAGTAGGGATCGCATAATTGGCAACAGTAATATTTCATGATAAGTGTCCAGAAAAAAGGTAATGACCGTGACCCAACCCTATGTCTTATATACTTAGGGAAGCAGGGACAATAAAATTTACAATATTTGTACCTTTTTACAAACTGACGCTAAATGCCAAAATTAGTTTTTGTTTTTTTTTGTTTTTTTTTTTTTTTTTTTGCTCTTAACGACGACGGACCTAATTCATTTCTACAATAGAAATTTTACTCAAATTTGAATATGAGGTAAAGTGACTTTTTGTGAGTTAAAATCGATGAAAAAAAATATGGTCATCGATATAGATTTTTAATAGGGAGCGTTTCAAAAGTAGGCAACGGAAATCGTTTATTACTATAGGAAGTAATGGGAAATTGCGAGTTTGTGGTATAAAAGTGATGATTAAAAAATTCTGCAATAGAATTTTTATTCATATTAAGACACAATGTTAACAAGATAATTTATTAGCAAATAATGCCAAAAAATAAATAGGTCATCGGCCTAGATTTTTTAAGGGGGTGTGTCAAACTCTGGTGAATGGCATATTTTGGGGGAAAATTTTCATTGAAAATACCTTGGCAAAATAAATTGTGTTGTTTTATTTCCTTATTCTTCAATTTACTTTAACACTAAATAAATATAATAATTTAAAGTTGTTTAAAACTCTAGGGATGGTGATAAAGTAGGATTTATGTGAAATATATGCGTATAATACTCTGGGGATTGTCTCAAAGTACAATTTTTGTGACCCACGTCCCATGGGAATCAATATCTGAAAGCCTGATTATTTCAAAAGTTAATATTTTCTTAGCATACCAGTATTTAACAAAAATACTTGAACCTGATACAGTGTTTGTCGTCAAATTAGAAATAAGCATAGATAGTAAAAGTTTAAGGGACTGTTTCAAGATAGGTGTTTTTGATTTTTCGTTATATGCGTGCTTTACTCTATATGATCAAATAGTCAAATACTGATGCATTCATCATGAAAATAGCACAGAAAAACAAAAGGCTCATGGGCCACATTGCTCACTTAGTTTATTCATTTGACACCCCCTCACACATTATGGTCCAGCCATACCCTGGGGCCCCCGTTTGAACCAGTACAACTATTACTACCTTAAGATTTTCTTGATATTTCTAGGTAAAACTTTGATCCCCTATTGTGTCCCACCTTAACCCCGTCCCCCCCCCCCCTTTCCACTTCAGCTCAGGTGAGCTGAAATATCTATCAATTTGTAATCTGGGAATGTTTTTGCAAAATTTTCCAATTGGGAATTCATCATGTGTCATTTTACAAAACTGCATGGTATTAAACTTTCAACCAAAAACTTGACAATAATGCACCTGTGTTATTTTACTCCGAGACTAGGCTACCATACTTGTAAAAGTATAAAAATTTCACACACAGGTAAAATACTTTATTAATAAAGTATTTCACATTTCAGGACAAAATGATGACAGGTATAAAAGATTTAACTATGGAGTATCAAATAGTACCTTCGGTATCAAATACATGTATTGATGAAATTTAATATACAAAAATATTTTACTTGTATATGTTTGTTTATAATGATTTCACTCAGTCATTTTAAATAGCTACATGTATTAGCTGTTACGTTATATACAGACTTTGATTTTTTTAACTAATTTTTTTTATGAGAAATAACATATATATACATGTAGGGTAAAACTAACCGTACACTAACTAGAGTTCCTAATTATTTCATCACATCTGTATACTGTAAATCACATTTTATTCGTGAGAACTTTATTTTCGCGCAATTATCCGAGACGGTTTGCTCACGAAAATTTCATTCTCGCGTATAATAGAATTTCTTAAGATTATATAGAGAAATGACCACAATTCGTGAAAATTTCGTCTCGCTATTAAAGAGTCAATGACTATCTTGCGAAAATAAGGTGTAACAAAAATTAAGTGATCTACAGTATCTAAAAAATGATGTACATGCTGTTTACATGTAGAACAACACTATAAACTTGCAATATTGTTACATATGAAAAGTTTGTAAAAATGTTCCCAGTGGCTTATCATATATTCTGGTGCTGTAAAGTTGGAGGTCTTTTGGTTGAGAGAGTAAAGGTTGGAACAGCAGACATTGGCAAACTAAAGAACCCTAACTCCTCAATGCTCCCTAGTGTCATTCACTGCATCTTGTGACTTCTCATCAGGGTTAAATAATCTTGTAACGTGTTAAGCTACAACAGTCAATCCATGCCTGCAAGGTGCATTTTTGGAAATGCTGGAAATTCAAAAAAAAATTCCTGACGATGATGGGTGCTCCAAAAGATGCAGCAATTTGAACTATCGGCATATTGTTGTTTCTACCTGAAATACATGTACATAAAAAAAAACTATGTGATATTCAGATAAATAAATAACATTCAATCAATCAATATCAAGTGTACACAATTGTTTGCATTTTGTTAACAAAGGTAAAATTAAAAAAAAAACACACTATGCGCCCAGAGGCAAATAAGATTTGAAAAGCTATTTTTAGCTTATGGGTCACAGTCAAGGTCAACCTAAGGCCAGTAAGGGTCATTTACCTTGGTGTCATTTGAAAACTTAATTAGTGGAGTATGCATACCAAATACGAAGTCTCTATCTGTTAAAAGTTATGGCTAGGGTTAAAGTTGACAACAGACAGACAAACAGATAAATGGACAAACAGACAGGACAAAAACAATATATGCCTCTGATCTATAGATTAGGGCACATAAAAAATATATGAATAAACTGAAAGACCTAAAATTAAGATTAATATGCACACCCTTGTAAAGCATATGATTAATCAGCATTGTCAGTGTACAAAGAATAGGAGAATGACTTTTAACATTTATCTCCCTTTTGAAAAAGTCATGATTGAAGTTTTCATTTTAAAAGACTTCAGAAACATACCTAAACAAGTCTTGGGTTTTTTTCTTCAACAGCAGGTATTTCCTCAGTACAAGTATCTCAGTCTGTAGATTTTTTCTGTGGTAAAAAAAAATCATTAAATTTGAAATGCAAAATACATTTGAGTATTGTGATCTACATACATGTACATGCATCTTAAATTTGTATAAAATAGTATTATCAGTGTGATTCAGTTTTGAGTTCTTAATTTTTAAAGCCATGAGTGCATGTACTGTAAAAGATGAAGGCAACTTATTATTATCTTTTTTGGAGGAAACAATTATAAGTGATACACAACTAATAATTTAACAACTTTTTGCATTAAAACAAATGATTCAAGGGTTCAAATACTGTATTATCCCTATTAACCACCCCGGGCGCTTAGAAAATTGTAAAAGGGTGTGGTTTTTTTGGTACTCTATTTATGATATTCAATGTCATATTTTAACTTTAAAAAATCTTTTGAAAAAAAAAATAAATACAAGGAACCAATAAAATAAAGTCTAACTTTACTTAAAGTGAAGATAATCCATCCAAATTATGCTAAATTATTCATTGTCCATTGAAATATTGGATATTTATTATACATAAGTTCAATTTTCACTTTCTTCAATATTTAATACAATTCTCTTTGATTTCAATCACCTTACAGGGGGGCCTTATTTCCTGACAATTGAAAAAAGACCTAAGGGGGCGCTTATAGGGGCAGGGGTGGTTAATATGGATTATACAGTATATGATGTTTTAGATAGCATACTGCCATACTTGATTCTAATGATTACATGTTTGTAACACAGGGGAATTACCAACAACACACATGTAAAATCTTTAAATAGTTTGCTAGTTTAATTTCATTGCTACGTAGGAAAATTTTATCAATGATTGAATGAAGCTAGCACAAAATACATATATTTAAAAATAAAGTGATCAGCCTGTTTCAACATTGCTGGTACTTTACTTGATTCATCTCTAAGCAGGTAAATAGCCAGGTTTATCTGCATGGCTTTATATCTGAAGCTTGGTTAAATTTTCTTTGAGAATTAAGTATGCTTATAAATTAACTCGGCTACTCTAATAAGGTATTTTGCTTAACATTTACAACCTATTGCAATTGCATAAAAAATCTTCAACATTTTTACATAGACCTAAGATGCTTTAAAAGAAATATATTCAACAATAATAATAAAACATAATGAATAAATGCAATATTTAGCCTAAAACAAAAAATCTAAATATGGTTACCTGTTCCAAATGAAATACTGAATAGTGTTGATATCACATCCGAAATTTCAAGCTTTGGCAGCTGTTAATGTAAGCTGGTTAGGTCCTGGCATTCCGGGCACTTGTTTTCTCCTTCATTTACATACACTTTTATGTTCATTTAGCATCATGCATGCTTAGTTCATCTTAAGGACGAAAAGGCAACGTAACAGACATTATTCAGAAAAAGATCTTTCCTTACAAATCATCTCCATCAGAAACATCAACTTGAACTTATTGTCTCGGGCCACGGTCCAGAATCCGCTCTAGAATCGTATCGATAATGAGAGACACGGGGTCCTACATTTGACCGTAGTTTATGACGATATTTGTACTTGCTGCACTTCATTTTTTAATGAAAAAAGAAGCTTCAAATGAACAAAGCCAGCCTAACCGGCGAGTCAGGAAAGTCATCAACATCACAACACGTTTTTGTTTACTCGCCATGCGCTTATGGCAAATGTCGTAAAATAATCATTTACTTATAGAATCAACAAATGAATGTAAATCGAATTGTGTAATATATTTTTGAATTGGGAATAAAGGAATGAAACTCTTTGTAAACATTAAAAATGTATATCAATCATCTTTAGCAATACATAATTACGTCAATCTGATTCAAGGCAGATGCGCGACTTCCTGCGCAGTGGCGCGAAATTTCGAATTAGGTCTGTCGTCCTTAAAGAGAAGATGAACATTTTTAAAACTACATATATACACAGGGGAAGCGAGAGGGTCTTCACATAAGTTATATTACCGATATTTTATTTTATCCTGCAATTACCCCTTGCATTGACCTAATAAAGGTAACCTCATATACCAAAGCTTTATCTGGTCACTGCCCCAATAAAGCCTTGTGCATGTATTCCGACGTTCCAAAAGCATTGTCACGTCACGTATACTGCAATGTTTACGCCATGGCGTCATAGTTTTAACTACAGAGATTATTAGTTATGTAGACACTTAGAGGGGTAATACGGAAATATGTGGGGTCCTTGAAAAAATTCATATTGGGCGAGGCGTAATCGGAGCCCAATATGTATTTTTTCAAGGACCCCACATATTCCCGTATTACGCCTCTAAGTGTCTACCTAACGAATTTATCCTGTCGAAGATTCCTTTTAAAGTAAAGGTTTTTTTATGAGTTAGCAAACTGTTCACTTCTGTATCAATTGTTTACAAATGTTCATTGTGACGACGTTTAATATTTACATGACCTCACAGCTATTGGGCGTGTTCAGTATTGATGTGTGGTGGGTAGGTCACGTGGAGAGAGCATATTGAATTGATTTGTGGTGGGTAGGTTATGTGGAGGGGGCACATTAGCAATGTGAGGTGGGTAGACAGCATAACATCGTTTCATGCAGTATTGCTCTCGGCCAATGGAATTTCACGAGGCAGGATAAGTGCCTAACTCTGTCGGGAAAAAAAGCTTTTTTGGACGTATGAAATATAAAATTTTGTTTCAGGATAAACAAAATACATGATAACTGTCTTGAAATATAAGCGATATTTGGGCGAGGGTAAGAAAACGTGATAGAGGGCGAGGCTTGCCATGTAAAAAAAAATCCATTCTTCATTCTTTGAAAAATTATATAGGTGTCTGGGTTATTATATTTGGAAAATAACCATGTATTTTATATATTTATGATAAAATTTCTAGATATAAAATATTTTTTAACTCAGAAAATGGTGGCTAAAATAAAACCAATGTTTTTAAACTGAAAAATTAAACACAGGTTCGTATGTCGATAGAATAATTATGTTAGAGTAAGTGAGAGTAACCTACATCCCACTACATTTTTGAATGAAATCATACCCTTCTAAAACATCTTGTCATTATTCCGTGTTTTAAAATAGAAAGAAGAAAACTTTTTACAAAAAACTTCTAAAAATCCTATTTACCAAACGTACATGATAGATAAGATCTTCAACTTCATTCTTTGAAAAATTATAGAGGTGTCTGAGTTCTTATATTGGGAAAACAAAACAGTATTTGAATGCCGTAAAACTTAATTAGGGCTTTCCACCTTTCTGTGGAAAAACCTATTGATTTTCTTCTGTTTATTAGGTCTTTCCACCTTTCTGTGGAAAGACCTATTGATATTCTTCTGTTTATTATTATTTTTCTTCCGCTGATTTTTTGTTTCGAGGTTTATCGAAAAGATTTTTTGTTCATCGTAAAGGTCTTTGAAACGTATGGAAAGATTTGATGCCTTTACTATGAACTATGACCCTGTTCGGAGTTCTTGCCCCTTGCACAAAAAACCTTTTTATCGCTACTCCTTTGAAACCGTAAACCGTCAGCTAAGGAGAAATTAATCAGGTTTGTATTCAGAATTTTGTAAATATGTTCAGTTATTTCAAAATTGTAAGGGCAAGTTGATAGTGATTGTTGTTTAAAAAAATGTTACCATTTTTTATTAAGGGGGGAGGTGTGTAACAATCACTATTGCACTTGCGTATATAATTTGTATTTCCCGCGTTTTGTCCCTATGCCTATTTTACCCATAAGTCCCTGCAAAATAGCTTAGCCGACCAGAAAAATTGAGGCCTGGTCATTCCCGGCAGAGAAACGTAGCTGCAGACACGTATTCTATTTTCGAAGCAGCTAGTATATGTACATAGCAGCAGTATAAGCTTTATCTTTACACTGGCACGGAGACAGGTCCGTGGTAAATATTTATTATGATATTATTTGCTTTGTATATAGTTTTTTATGCAAATTTATTATTGAGTACAACTTCGTTCTTATTTCTGAACTTGGCCAGCTCTCACCATTTTACCTGTTGTTCACTCAGGTGTGACGGTTAGCGAGAGTGTTCGAGTGGCTGTTGTATTATATCGATAACGTTTAAAGTTCTCATTGTTAAATGTTCGCTATTTTCTTCTACTCAGTTTTGTTACGTTGTGTAGAATATTTTGTCCATTTAAATTTTGGTTTAAATGTCTGGGCGGAAGTGAATGACCGGAAGTTGAAAGTAAGGTGCGCCATATTGGCAATATTTTGTTTTGACTTTTGTTAACTGGTAACCATTACACTTAATACTTTTTGATTATTTTTATATTGAGAATGAATTACCAAACGTAGTGGTATTGCCAAACATATGTAGTGAAACATGTTACTTATTAAGAGTCAAAATCAGCAAGCATCAAGCATTGAATGGAAAGTCAAAATTTTATTTTTTCAAAAGCTTTTGGTATATGAAAGATTTTGTCCTACCTAATGCTAAAACACAATTAAATTTTTTTTGAACGTATGAAGGGACTGGTATCCAAGGAAATTCATTTCCTTAGCAACGGGCTCAAAAATCCTTATGAAAATCAATGATTTTTAGACATTTTTCTATGAATATGTTTTCTGAACGTGATAAGATAAGGTATTTTGGATACTTTATTTGTTAAATGAAGGAATTACTTTATTCTCCCAAAACAGGAAAAACAAAATTTCTGTGGTGATATTGTTGCCATGACAACGGGAAAAGAACATGGCGTCCATGCTTATTAATTTTGAAAAAAGTTACATATTTTTATCACTATATACACAAAATCTACAACCACTGCTGCAAAAATGAATGGTGTGATCTTGTTACGAGTTATCTATATGTCATATCTATACAATAAAATTTGCAGGCAACTTTAGTAGAAAAAAGTTACAAATGGTTAAAATGTGTGATAATCTGGCATTTATAAGCTTTTTTGAAGGGGTGGGGGTAATTTGAATACATGCACAGTGTCATTATATTGGTTCTGATCAATGCATACTCATAATTTTACTATTGTTGATAAATAAATGCCCATTCAATTTCAAAAGGAATTTTATATTCATCACAAAGGAAACTTGGAAAAGAGGGTGGGTGGGTGGTTAGGAATCACCTTGTTCACCGATCCATATGTATGTAAAATTTTGACTTGTCCATAACATTTCAATGAAGTCCCACTGAAAGTTCATACTTGATATTAAGATTGCTTGTGATCAAGAGATGTGGCAAAAACTTGACTCAAGGTCATTTGAACAAGTTCAAGGTCATTGGTAGAAGAAAAGTGCAATCTTTGCCCATTCTGTAACATTCTAATGAAAAGACTTGGTTTCATCTCGGTCAGCAATTAAGACAAACACACAGGAAAAATCTGATAGACCACAGAAACCACAACAGGGATTCAACAAAAATGGACGTCGCTTTTCACAAGGAAAAGAACACGACTCTTCTCATGTTGGTGCACATAAGCCGCAAAGTGACATTAATTCAGTTGATGATGGAGTGATGCCAGTTGTGAAAGGATGTGTTGGCGATAAACTTGTGACAGTGTTAAGAGATACCGGATGTCATGGTGCGGTGATTCGAAAAAGTCTGGTTACGTCAAACCAACTGACTGGGGAAACTCACAAATGCATGCTTGCTGACGGAAGCGTATTAGATGCAGATGTTGCGATAGTTGAAGTTGACACACCATATTTTACGGGATCAATTGAAGTATCGTGCTTTGAAACACCGATGTTTGATCTGATTCTTGGGAATTTTGATGGCGTTCGGAAACCAGACAACCCGGATATTCATTGGATGAAAACTTCTAAACCCTCATTTGCTGTTGAGACACGCAGTCAACTTAAGAAGAAGCAGTTACCCTATAAACCATTGAGTGTTCCTGAAACTCTTCAAGATGTGTCACGTGATGAGATGTTAAGTGAACAGACGAAAGACGATTCATTAAGCAAGAGTTGGGACATTGCTAAACAAGGGACAGTAAAGGAGCTCGGTGATGGAGGTTCAACCAAGATGTTTATACGTAAGCAATTACTTTACAGAGAATTCCGTAGTCCAAAGGTGTCAAATGGAAAGACGTATCGACAGCTTATGGTTCCGAGGAAGTATAGACCAATGGTTATGAAGATGGCTCATGAATGTCTTATGGCAGGACATTTGGGTGTTAAGAAGACCACAGACAGAATACTAGCAGAATTCTTTTGGCCAGGAGTACAAGCAGATGTCAGGCGATTTGGTCGTTCGTGTGACGTATGCCAACGAACAATACCTAAGGGAAGAGTACGTGCAGTTCCTCTTGGACAAATGCCTATGATATCAGAACCATTTCAACGCATAGCTGTAGATATCGTTGATCCGCTTCAACCAGTTACAGAGAGAGGAAATCGATACATCCTAACTATTATAGACTATGCGACCAGATATCCAGAAGCTGTGGCACTTAAAGGAATCGAAACAGAACGAGTTGCAGAGGCGCTTGTAGACGTATTCAGCAGAGTTGGTGTCCCATCGGAAATGTTTACAGACCAGGGATCGCAGTTTACATCTGAAGTTATGAAGGAAGTTAGCCGATTGCTATCACTCAAACGCCTTACTACAACGCCGTATCATCCGATGTGCAACGGCCTTGTTGAAAAATTCAACGATACGTTAAAGCAGATGTTGAAGCGCATGTGTGCTGAACGCCCAAAAGACTGGGACAAGTACCTTAACCCACTACTATTTGCTTATCGTGAGATACCTCAAGAGAGCCTTGGATTTTCACCCTTTGAGCTACTCTATGGTCGATCGGTGCGTGGTCCGATGATGATACTCAAGGAACTGTGGACCAAGGACATACCAGACAGTGAGGTGAAGACTACTTACCAATATATACTAGACTTAAAGGAGAAACTTGAAGAGACATGTAAGATTGCTCATCAACAACTGGAAAAAGCAAGGAGGCATCAGAGAAAACATTACAATAAGAGAACAAGGGATCGAAGGATGAAAGTTGGTGACCAAGTACTTGTTCTACTTCCGACAAAGTCAAATAAACTCTTGATGCAGTGGCGAGGACCATATAAAGTTGTACAGAAAGTTGGCGATATGGATTACAAAGTTGAGATGGGAAGTAAAGTAAAGACACTTCACGCCAATTTGTTGAAACAGTACATTTCTCGTGAGGAAATACACTGTGGAGTTCTTACGACTTGCGCCATATCACTTATTGACTTCAGTGAAGAGGGAACACTTGATGAGCAGAATTCAATGATGTTACCGACAGATACTCAGACAGAAACAGTGTCAGATGTACGTTTCAATGAGGGACTGGAAGCTGATAAACTAGAATCGGTGAAATCTTTGTGCGAGTCGTATGCTGATGTTCTCACTGACGTTCCAGGAATGACTACACTGGTTAAGCACAAGATTGAACTGACATCATCAAATCCAATACGGGTGAAGCAGTATCCTATTCCTTTCAATACCGAGGGTGTTATAAAGGAAGAAGTGGAAAAGATGTTACAGTTGAATGTAATAGAACCATCTGTTTCACCATATTCATCACCGGTAGTCATAGCTAGGAAAAAGGACGGAACAAACAGATTCTGCATAGACTTTCGTAGACTAAACGCTGTTACAGTCTTTGACGCCGAGCCTATGCCGAACACAGAGAGCATATTTTCAAAGATGGCAGGGAAGAAGTTTGTCTCGAAATTGGATTTGAGTAAAGGATACTGGCAAGTTCCTATGGAAGAAGATAGTAAAGCTCTCACAGCCTTTTCAACATCGTCTGGTTTGTATCAATTTCGTACTATGCCATTCGGATTAGTGAATGCGCCGGCGACGTTTAGCCGACTGATGAGGAAACTTCTACACGGCATGGTGGGGGTTGACAACTTCACAGACGATATCATCGTATACTCAGATACTTGGGAGGAACATCTGATGGCACTGAGAGAGTTATTCACCAGACTTAGGAAAGCAGGACTTACAGCGCGACCGTCTAAGTGTTTCATAGGATATGATCAGATAGACTGTTTAGGACACATAGTAGGTGACCAGAGACTGAAACCAGATTCAAACAAGATAGAAGCTCTTCGAAATGATCCAGTACCCATGACAAAGAAGCAGGTTAGATCGTTCTTGGGGTTGGCAGGATTCTACAGAAGATTCATACGAAATATTTCAGCAATTGCCGTCCCACTGTCAGATTTGACAAAGAAAGGACAACCCAACAAAGTAGTTTGGACAGAAATTCAGCAACGTTCATTCGATACACTGAAACAGATGCTATCCTCAGAACCAATTCTGAAACTTCCAGACTTCAGTGAAGTATTTATCTTACGAACAGATGCTGCAGATGACGGGCTAGGAGCAGTTCTTTTGCAGGAAGAACATGGAAAGAAGCTTTCAGTGGCTTACGCAAGCAGAAAACTGCAACCCAGAGAGAGATCATATGCTGTTATAGAGAAGGAATGCTTAGCAGTAGTATGGGGAATTAATAGGTTCCATCAATATCTTTATGGACGTGAGTTTGTATTGGAGACTGACCATCAGCCATTAACATACCTTAACAAGTCCAAAACAGAGAACTCGAGGTTAATGCGCTGGGCTCTACAATTACAACCTTATCGGTTCCGGATAGAAGCTATAAAGGGAAGCCAAAACGTCGGTGCAGATTACCTTAGTCACCAATAATCAGATAAGGAGAAATTAGTCAGGTTTGTATTCAGAATTTTGTAAATACGTTCAGTTATTTCAAA